>JAMZAV010006002.1:0-39182 GCA_024449915.1 Sweltsa coloradensis | reverse complement strand
CCCTCAAAAAGTTTACCTTTTTCCCTAATTTTGGGATAGTGTTGTTCCATGCGCTGAGCAATGAAGAACTCGCAGTCGAAGGGAATTTTTGACTCCCTGCAGAAAGTCGGACACTTGAGACTTCTCGTTAGCGAAGCTCAGCCAGTGGTGATGGCAAGATATCTGAAATACATCCAGCCTTAGATCAATCAATGAAGTACTCTAGTGGGAAGTGTTGTTCCATTGCGCTGAGCAATGAAGAACTCGCAAGTCGAAGGGAATGTCGACTTCCCTCCAGAAAGTCGGACACTTGAGACTTTTCGTTAGCGAAGATCAGCCAGTGGGGATGACAAATATCTGAAATACATCCAGCCTTAGATCAATCAATGAAGTACTCAAGTGAGTGTAGGAAACCTATGGACTTTTGTCTGAAATCTCAAGCAAAGTCGTTACAAGGATGGAATGTTTACTTTCCACGTGTTTAAATGTCTTTGATAACTATCGATTCTGTTTGATTCCTGATTCAGTCAAAGAAGTTTTAACTCTGTAAGGGAAATAATTGCGATCCATTATGTGGTTGTATAAAAACGGTGACCATGGAAACCATCCTGGAACTCTACACAGAATAAATTGATTTGAGTTTTTTCTGAACTAGCCTCGCATTGTCTTCATCCATCTTTTAAAAAGATAACAGAATATAATTTATTGAATTAATTGAAATTAAAAATAGAACAAATTTTGGTTCATTAAGTAAACTACCAAAAAAGCAGCAAATTTGAGAGATCACCATCATCATAATTAATTATCTTAATTATTGAGAGGGGCACGTTGCCCCGTGCGGAGGTTTCCTACCTGGAGAATATAGCAAAAGAGGAACGTAGTATGTTATCAATGTTTTTATCAAAGTTTAAATTGGTGAAGTAGGCCGAAAGCATTCAAAATTCTTCCCTTCTTATGTAAACAGATAGATTTTAACTATGTAAATACAGAATAATACGTTGGATTACTGGTTGGCCAAGAGCTCAACCATTAAAGATTTAATTTACTGTCTTTGACAGCAGAAAATTATGCGAAATAAAATATTCTATGTTTGTTATTGATGGGAAGTAAACAGTTTAAAAACAGGATTGACAAAGGGAACGATTAAGATGATAGTCACAATAATTACTTCACAACATCCCATTCGAACACCCAATCCCAGAAAGCCTAGGGTCACATAATGTGAAATTAAATAAAAAAAATAGATAGAAATAGATAGATCTTTGGTTGGTTATCGCTCACTCGTCGATTGCGTCGGGGCCTACAGGGTTAGCTTGGTCGCTTTGATTTAAAGTCCCCCACTGACAAGCAGTTATATAACTGAGTGGGTAGACTCTAAATACAATTTATTTTATTTATTTATTTATTTTAATTAAATAATACATCCAATTAAAAATTAAAACTCGTTTCCCGGTTCGATGTCAAGTAAGTAAAGTAGTGAGGGGTTGGTCTTGCCTTTGTCTGAAGCAAAGTCTTCCTCGCATCTCCAGGCGTGGACATGAGAACGAAGAGAGGACGGTTTCGTGTCCAGTGGACACTGGGCCCACCTCGGCCACTTCTTAAAGGGTCGAGCGTCGTCTGCCCCGTAAACCACCCCTCGTCAGAGAGCTGCCGCGTGCCCTTTGGGGGAAAAACCCAGAAGACAGCTTGCTGGTGCACTTGACATGGATCTATCGCACTTAAGAATGGGTAACAGGTTTTACTACCCCTCCCCTATCTTACGTCTGCACCTCCCCTGAGCAGGTGACGACCCTCTACCCTGCCATCCCCTTACGTCTGCACCTCTCCTTGAGCAGGTGTACGACCCTCTATACCCTGCCATCCCCTTACGTTCTGCACCTCCCCTGAGCAGGTGACGACACACAAAATACAAAATTTACCCAATATTTCGCCTGTTTCTCTGGTCAAAAATTACAAACCTAGTACAAAATTACCAAGAATTTTGACAATAAAATCCAAAAAAAGAGAACACAACATTTTTTTAAAATATCCATCAGTTGCAATTGAAAAAAGCGATTAAAGGGAGTAGCAGGTACTGTCAAATCAGTACGGAAACTGCGAAATGGATTGCTTCTGGTTGAGACTGCTTATGATAAGCAGTCTGAACTATTACTTAAAACCACCAAATTTGACTTCCTATTTGAAATTGAAGTTAAGCCCCCATGAACAACTTAATAATTCAAAAAGGAATTATTAGTTGTTCTGATCTTAAATATGTTACCAATGAGGAAAATAAAAGAGGAACTCTCCAAACAAGGTGTCATTGACTTGTATAGAATAATGACCCGGTGTTGATGGAGAAGAATTCCAACTGGCAAAAACAATCCTCACCTTCAACACTAAGGATTTACCTGAAAAGGTGTTAGTGGGATACCACATTTTAGATGTCAGAACCTATATACCAAACCCCATGAGATGCTTCACCTGTAAAAGATTTGGACACACCAAGGCTGTCTGTAAGTCTGAACCTATTTGCAGGAATTGCGGTTTTAAATCTCATGGTGAAGTGCAGTGTAAACACCCAAAACGAATGTGTCAATTGTAGTGGTCCACATGCTTCTTCTTCCGTGTTTTGTCCTAGATGGGCGGAAGAGAAGAAGATATGTGAGATAATGGCGGTTGACAAACAAAAATGTTCATGAGGCAAGGAAAAGGTAATAAACAAATTAAAAACCCCCATCTAATCTTCCAGTATCATTTGCGCAAGCTGTAACATCAAATAGTAGAGGCATAATTGCAACAAATCAGGAACAACACAGAACATCTCTAAACCAAACCTATAAATCCCAAGCTGATGCGGCTACCAGCCATGTTGAAGACATCACCAGGGTTTTCAGGAGAACGCAAAGCTAAAGGAAACTATTGAAGCATTGCTTTGATACAGAAAATCACTACAAATCAATTAAAAGAACAAGCAAAGCAACAACAGGAGCAGGGAAAACTCTTACAAGAGTTATTTTCCCTGACCGATCTCAAATTCCAAGTGGAAAAATTAGGTAAATTTAATCAACAGCAAGACGTCAACAGCAATGTTGATGTTCAAGTTGCAGAAAATTTACCTAAATCACCAAAAAAGTCAAAAACACAGAACCATTAGAGGTTTTAGTGGGTCCAAATGTAAAGAGGATTTTAAAGATTCCCAATCCTAAAAAAACAGCCCATCCACGTCGTCACTTCCCTGATGACATGTTGGAGGATCGCTGATGGATGAGAATCCTTTTGATATTTTAAAAACCCACAAAGTCAAATTAAAAAATAAAAACAGCTGTATATAAGATACATAGAACATCTACAAACTTAAAGGGCTACACTAATAACGTGGAATTTTTAGAGGATTCTATGCAAATCTAGAAGAGTTACAGCTACTCTTAAAAACACACAACCCTTGATCTTATTATTACAAGAAACTTTTTTCAAACCAACAGAAACCCTACAGTTAAGGGTTATACATCTACCGTAAGGATTATACGGGAGGTGAACGTGCACAGGGAGGTGTTGCCTTTCTGGTGCATGACTCTGTGTATGCCACTCAAATTCTGTTGACAACTCGCCTTCAGGCCGTCGCCGTTACAGCTTACATTCCAAATGTAACCACATTATGCTGTATTTACATTCCACCACCATTAATCATTAGCAGACGCGATCTGGAGGCATTGTCGGATCAACTACATGGACCCGTATCTTGGGTGGTGATTTTAACGCTCACCATACTGACTGGGGTCAGTAGTTTCTGATCAACGGGGTTGTGTTGTAGGGAGATTTTCTACAACACAATGATGTTTCAAATTTTTGAACACGGGCAGATGACTCATTTCACGTCACATTCTGGCACTTTTTCAGCCATAGATTTAGTCATGTGTACACCATTGCTATCGCTTGAAACTCGAGCTAAATGTGCTTGATGATTTACATGGAAGTGATCATTTTCCCAATTCAGGTGAATGTATTAAACTACAATAGGCCTCACAATCCAGGTCAGGGATGGAGACTTGTGCAAGCTGATTTGGGGGAAAATTCCAGGAAATTAGTGAAGTCTCTTGCTCAAGGTGGACTTTACTAGTTCTCGTGACCCCAACGTGCTTTTCAATAGGTAAGTAAATGCTTGCTTGATGCAGCATATGCCAGTATACCACTGGAAATAGTGGTTTAACCACGCCGTCGTGTCGTCCTGGTGGAACAAAAGATTGTGCATTGGCCTCAAGGCAAAGAAAGCAGCTTTTAAAAAAATTAAATACATTTCCTACATTTGAAGATTTTAAACAATTTCAAGCACGAGAGAGCGAAATCGAGACGAATTATCAAACATAGTAAGAGGCAGTCATGGCAAAAAGTATGTATCTTCTATAAATTACAGCACCTCTTCCCCGAGGTGTGGAAAAGGATTAATCAATTAGTGGACGTCAGGTAAACACCATACCCGCTATCAGGGTGGCGGGCAATTAGTTACTACTCCAGCAGATGTGGGTTCAGTACTGGGTACACATTTTGCATCGGTAAGCAGTAATGCCGATATGATGCAGAATTTGTAGCACACAAGCAGTTTACAGAAGCTCGAAAACTTAATTTCTCATCTGAAAACGATGAGCCATAAAAACAAAAGCGTTCTCTTTGTGGGAACTCCGTATGGCGTTCAGCTCATTACGTCGCACATCTGTTGGGAGAAGACAAAATGCACAACGACAAAGTTTTGTGCACCTGAACTGATCCCTCATTGGAAGTTATTATTTTATTTTTAATATTTTGTGGTTGTCTGACATATTTCCCGATAGTTGGCGTGTGCCATCTTTAATTCCACTTCTTAAACCCACAAGATAAGTCGATGCCGACTTCATATCGCCCATTTCTCTGACAAGTTGCTTCTGCAAATTGTTCAAAAGATGATCAACAAAAAGACTAATGTGGATGCTGGAGACACGCGGGTTTATTGGCGAAACGTCCAATGTGGATTTCGTCAACGTCGTTGCACCATCGACCACTTGGTTCGATTAGGACGTTTATTCAAGAAGGGTTTGTTGCAAAACAAACATGTTGTTGGTGTGCTTTTTGACATTGAAAAAGCATACGATACAAAAATGGAGGTATAATATACTTCAACAGATTCACGAGTGGGGTTTTAGAGGGCACATGCCAAAATTTTTAGAAACTTTTTAAAAGATAGAATTTTTTAAAATGCGTGTTAACAATGTTTTGTCAGACTCGTTCTCACTGGAAACAGGTGTACCACAAGGCTCGGTCTTGTCGGTATCACTGTTTGCTATTGGAATAAACAGTGTAGTGGATTGTATCCCAAAGAGCCTAATGTCATGCCTTTTTGTAGATGACCTGGGAAACTTCTACAGATCGGTAAATTTATCAACAGCTCAAAGACACGTGCAAATTGGATTGAACAATATAAGTGAATGGGCTCGAAAGCGGGGACACGATTCTCTCCCAAAAAACTCAGTGCATTCACTTTTGCCGTCTTCAAGGAATCCAAAATGACCCACAACTATCGTTTAACAATGTAGAACTTCTATTTAAAAACAAATGTCCGTCTTCTCGGGATGGTGTTTGACAAAAAGCTAAATTGGAAAGACCACGTTGTTGATTACGCAAAATGCATGTTGAAAATCAACCTATTGAAAGTTTCTCAGTAAAACATGTGGGGGCAGATAGGACTTGCATTTTTGAGAATTTACGGATCTCTAGTTTGCTCCAAGATGGACTATGGAGTTTCGTATACTCTTCAGCAAGTAACACAACACTTAAACTTCTAGACTGTCCACCATTGTGGTCTTCGTATTTCTCTTGGTGCATTTCGAACAAGCCCGGTAGTCAGCTTGTATGCCGAGTCAGGTTTTGTCCTCCTTGGGAGAACGGGAGGAAACCTCTTTATGGGTACGTATGTAATGAAAATTAAAAGCTATGCCTAACCATCCAGCAAATCGGAATGTTTTTAACACGGCATATGTCAGACACTTTGATAACAAACCCAAGGCATCTCTTCCAACGGGATTAAGATGTAAACTTTTGTTTAATCTTATAGAATTTCATCTGCCACAAGTTTTAATTTTGTATTTGCAAAACCCGCCCTGGTTTACACCAGAGCCGATTATTATATTGACCTTTGTCGTTTTGATAAAAACTCTTCTTGCGATAGGATTCAAAATTAACTTTAGAGAGATTTGCTATGAACATCAAAGGTTTACTTTGGTATTCACAGATGGCTCCAAAATTGACAACAAGGTTGGAAGTGCTTTTATTGCTCCACCTTAACTGAACGTTTTCAGGGTAAGGGGACGTGTGTTCAGTTTTCACTGCAGAGTTATTCGCCATCCGTGAAGCTCTTAAATACATTCTACGCTGTCGTTGTGGAGAATACCTTTTGTGGTTCAGATAGTTTAAGTGCACTTCAAGCTATAGAACTCATGTATTCAAAGTCATCATTTGGTACAAGACATCCAATTCTATTTTGAAAAACTAACCTCTAAGGGTTATATACTAGAGTTTTGCTGGATACCTGGGCACGTGGGCATAGAGGGAAATAACACGCTGATAGGGCTGCTAAGGAAGCTTCCAGCGTCGCGACGTTGATTTCAAACTAGTTCCCCTTCCAGATGTCAAGAGGGTGGATCAAGCAAAGATTGTTGGATTTGCGACAGCATCTTGGGGTTTTGTTTTTCAAAATAACAAATTGCGTAGTGTGATGCCCACATTGGTAACAAAATTCGTCCACCTACGTCTCGACTCTCACGTAGAGAAAAAGTGGTATTGTCTAAACTTCGTATAGGGCACACACGCCTAACACACGGATAAACTCTTAACCAGAGAAAAGGTTATTCCCATATGTGGCACATGTGATGTACCTATAACCGTACATCATATGCTAGCAGAATGTACCAAATATGATGCCTTGCGCATGCAATTTTGATCTCTTTCCCCAATCATATGAAGAACTTCTATATATGATAACGGCGACAAACTTTCCAATTTCTCATCCAAAGTAAACTATTTAGCAAACTTTAAGTAACTTCATACACATTTCTTTCTTTTCTTTATTTTCATTTACATACATAACTTTTATTTTGCTATTACTTTCTTCATCTTCAATTTATTTTGTTATTTATACACTTAGAAAACAATCTAATCATCAAACATACCTGCATTAACTCTTCTAATTTACTTTCATTCCAAGGCGGCGCAATATGACCTAACCGGTTGAAGCGCCCTAGTTTCTCACGTCGTCGTCGGCTTTTAATTGTGTTTTTTTGTAAATATATATCAGTGTCGAATGACACAATGACAATGACACAACATTTTTATTTTATTTAAAATTAAAATTGTACTGTGATTGCCCATTAAAGATAAAGCTAAAAACCATAAAGAGCAAAACAAATCCCTCAGTATTACCCCACGGTCTTCCTGGCCAGGCTGAACGCGGTGTGAGGCTGCAGCAGCAGGAACACACAGCCACACTTGAGGTGTGAACAGAGCTTGAGGGACAAGAGAGGTGTATTGCCAGCCGTCAACGCTTCGTCTAAAGGGTTGCGCCTGGTGGCAGCCGAGACTGACAGCTGGTGGCCAAGGAGTGCACTCGCAGCAAGGGCAGCAGTAGGACGCAAAGTATCACACAGCTTGTTTGATGTAGACTACATGAAAATGAGAAAGTGCTTAGTGGGCGATGTTGATCTCGACACTAAGCATATTTTTAAAGAAACAGGTCAAGACTTCAAAGGAGATGGTGGCAACTGATGTTCTTTTTGCAAGAACTGGGGATTACAGGCTGTCATTTTATCCTCGTGCGACAAGACTGGACTGGGAGGGAACTTCCTCTGGATCTGAAGGCTCTCAAAATAAAGGCATTTGGATTTCAAGAAACTTCTGAGGGAATCAATAAAGTAAAGTAAGTAAAGTTCACACTTGCAATTAATAATTGTCACCTTCAAATTATATTATTTTCTTAAAGAGATTTGTACAATTTTATCATTATTTTTTTCAATTCGTATGCTGTATGTTTTTATAATGGTTAACATTAATGTATTTTGATGTAGGTACGTAATGTTATAAGTGAAGCCTATAATTTTCGTTGTTTGAATGTTTGTATTGTGTCCTACTATTGTGTTTTAATCGTCGAGTTTTATATAGTATTCTTTAAATCTCTGTTTGTTTAAACTTGCTACATAAATGTTAATTTTAATTACCGGTACCTACTTTAATATAAATTTTTTATTTATTTACTTTTTAGAGATATCACACACAATTCTGTTTTTTAAGGGCTATGCTCGTTGGATATTCCTAATGATTGTACATACTGTGATGTTCTTTGAGTAATAATAAATAAAAGTTTCACAAAATTAATTTCTGATGTATTTAGCTTTTGGAGAAAAAAGTAGCTATTAAAAAATCTTAGTGGAGACGAAGTGAATACTTAAATTTCACTGAGCCCCAAAAATTGGCCCGGGTGTTTTGTTTTTTTTTTTTTTTTTTGTTTTGTTTGTTTTGTTTTGTTTTTGTTTGTTTTTTGTTTGCGCTCTACTGGTCAAACGGCATATGCGATCTTGCGGCATGTGTGATCTTGATGAAAATTAGAGGGGACCTTCAAAATCTTTGATCATAGACATGCCACGTTTTTTGGGTACAATCGAAGAAATATTTATTACTTTTACGAATTTTTTTTCGATTTTAAATGCGATATTTTCGTGATATTTGGGTGATTGTGACCAAACGGGTGGGGCTACAACGTTCATATTTCACAGGGAAACAATAAGGTTATGGTGATGTATTGCCCTTTTTAAAGAAAATTTGAAAAAGTTGGCCAGAATTCATAGAAATAAAGGTTTCAATAGCATTTCACGTGTAAACAAGTAAATACAGATACTTGACAAAATCACCTTGCACAAAACAATGGAAAAAAGTCTAAACACTATATTATGTTTTAATAACGATTATTCTTATCTTACCTTGATAACAAATTAAAATAATTGCGTTTTCATTGTACGGATGGTGTTTGCACTATCAAAAAAAATCAGGCTTTAATTTCATTTTAAAAGTTTTCTCAGAAATTCACGGTTTAACTTCAAGGCTTTTGTAAATACTTCACTCGTACATTTAGCACAAGGAATTATGACAGCTGCTGGTAACACTCGTATGTTTTGTTATGTGAGCGCTGGATGAATTGAAGTTCATGTGAGAACAGAGCGAATATAAGGTTCGCCACCTGTATGCGGTAGTAACTGAATGGCTGTGTGAGCCTATCCTTCACGGATTTTTGCGTGTCAGAGCGCCTAGGTACGCTCTTATAACATTAGATGGACTGTGGATATCGATTGGACTGGTACTTGGATGCGACTGAACGTGTTAATTGGTATTTACCCTTTAATTTAACAACATTCGTGACCAGTCCTAAATGTAAATAGGCCTATTTAGAGAAAAAATATCGTCGATCCTAATCCAAAAAAGATCGTGCATGCATCCCCTTCTAAACACCATAAACTCGGGTAATGCGAGAACAAAAAAAGTTAAACATGTTAAAAATTTGACTAATTATTTATTTTCCAACGTTGCCATAGATAGTACATTAATTTTGTGAAAAAAAAAACCATTAATATTTCCGGACAGCCCAGAAACAACAACACAAACAGAAACGAAAATCGGGAAAATGCATGTCAAAAAAGTAAAAAAATAAGTTATTTTCGCCAACTCATGATCAATGGGGCTACTCAAACAAGTGGGAAAAATAAATTAATTTTAAAAATTTAAAAGATTACACAATAGGGATTTCGGCTATTTTATTTAGTCCTATAAAAAAATTTCAGGGTTATCAGTAGTTTCGATCTTAAAAAAAAAACAAAGTTTAACCTACATTTTGCAGCTGTTCGTATAGCTTTACTATCCCTAAAGAAAAATTAAAAAAATTATTAAAAAAAAGAAACTTATAATAGTCAAATTGTAGCTATTTTTTGGAAAAAAATATGACACGAGTGAGGATTAAAAAGGGTCCAAAAAAAAAAAAGGGAATAAAAAAAAATAAATTAAATAATAATAATGTTTAATTGAGATCAAATTCATAATTACAATTTATAAAAAAAAAAAGTATAGCCTTTTAGGGTCGTTTTAAAATTGTTTTTTTTTAAAAAAATTTGGGAAAATTTATAAATTAAAAATCTCAAAAATTTTAGGATCAAAAACCCTTTAAAAATTTTTATTTTTTTGTCAAAAGGGATAATTTTTTTTAAAGTGGTCAATTTTTTGGGGGCAGTTTATGCTCTAGGGTATGTATTTAAAAAAAGGGTTTTTGGGGGGGGTATCACTTTAAAAATATTTAAAAATATTATTTTTTTTGTTATTTTTTGAGTTGGGGGACGTAAAATTTATAGTTGGGTTTGAAAAAAATACGCTTAACCCGGGGGAAATTTTTAAAAAAAAAATTACACGATGACTGAAGCCCAAAAATTTATCGCAAAGGGACGAAAATTGCGTTCTATAAATGCCGATTTTTAAAAAATCCTTAAAAATAGGGGCTTGACTCGACTTTATAAACCCCTTTAAAGCATTTTTTAAACTAAAATTTTAAAAAACAATATAACAATCCTTTTTTTAGTGAATAAATGTGTAGGCTATATAAATTGACAAAAGTGAAGGAGATTCTGACAGTTGCGATTTATTTCCACGATCCTTTTTTAATGCCCAAAAGGGTAGAACTTGAATTTCCCTCCAGGGGGTCCCACTTTTTCCTTTCAAATCACACTAACCTAACAAGGGGGGACGTTCCTGTAAAAGGGGGTTTTTGACGTTTAAACCCCATAATAGTTTTGTCGTCGCCCATCAAGAAGTGAGGGCTTGCAAAATGACAAGTTTTTTTGCGTTCTTCCCCATTTCCATACATAAACTATATAACTAGGAAGCTTCGCAAACGCTTTTTTTAGGCCCCGTTTATGGGTGAGCGTAATTTTTTTTTAAACCCAAAAAACGTAAAAATTTCAATTTCCCTGAGAAAAAATTTTTTAGATAAAGCTCAAATTTACAAAGAATATATTTTAAATTTATAAAAATTTTTGGTTTTGTAAAAAAAATAAATTTCAATCGGTGTTATAATTTGGGGAAGAAAGTTTAAAAAGAGTAAAATTGCGATTATCATAAAAAATAATTTTTTGATTGCCCTTAAATTTCACGCGAATATATAGAGTCATAAAATTAAGGATCTGTGGAAAATTTAGCAATTGAATTATTTGTGAAAATGACGTTTAGTGCCTAATTTTACAAGATGGCGACGTGAAAATTGTGCACCGGGCATTTTCACAAATGGTTGATAATTGGATGAGCGTAGCGAGTTAAGCGAGCGAAGCGAAGATTCCATTTCACTACACTGGAGAAAAAAATCCGGAATGTTTTTTTTTTTTTTTTTTTTCTGTATTTTTGTGTGTCTGTTAACACGATTCCGGCTAAACCGATACTCCAATTGCGATGAAATTTTATGGAGGCCTTCGAAATCTCTGAACGAAGAACTGCCAACGTTTTTGAGCGCAATCGAAAAATTATTTCTCATGAAAATCGCAATTTTACGATTTTTTTTTCGATTTTTAAAAAATTTTAGCTTATAACACCTTCATGTTTTGTCCGATTTTAATGATTTTTTTGTCAGAACCTTAATTTAATGAATTTAGGTATTCGTGTGAAAATTGAGCGCAATCGAAAAACTTATTTCTCATGAAAATCGAAATTTTACGTTTTTTTTCTTTTTTAAAACAATTCTTTGACTTATAACACCTACATGCTTTATCCTATTGTAATAATTTTTTCACAGAACCTTAATTTTATAAATTCATATATTTGTGTAAAATTTGTGCGCAATCAAATAATTATTTCTTATGAAAATTTCAATATCGATTTTTTCCTTTTTTTAAATTAAATAAAAAAAAAAAAATAAGTTAATTTTTATTTAATTTAAATTAATTTTTTTTTAAATCTTCAACTAAGTAATGATTTTTTTCATAGAACAACAGAAAATCCGCATAACACATGGCAGCTCAATGCACCAATTACGCTCATCCAACAACGCGGCGGGACTTAAGCGTTTTCCTAGTAACACACATAGGGTACGTTCCGAATGATGCTCCCACGCGCCCACAACACCCAGACATGCCCAAGATGCCCGTTGTTTAACATTGGGCATTACGGGCGTTGTGATGGCGACGGTGTTTACGGAATGCTTTGGGCACGCCCAAGCTGCAAGTTAGCATCATACGGAACGTACCCAGTATAAAACCAAAAAACAAATTTCGGCACGAAAATCGAGCGGAACGGTGGTGTAATCATTGATATTTAACTACTGTTAGGCTAGATTAGCAGTCGGTGGTCAACTTCCGTTACAATTGGAAGCCATCTTGAAATCCCAGTTTGCATGTTTAATTAAATGAGAGCGTTTTGAAGACCGAATATTTTTAAAGATGGCCGCCAGTTTGACAGATTTTAACATCAAATGATTACTAAATTACCTTATGCAATAACGTCTTATTGTTTCTGTTAGTGCATTCCCATGCTGCAAAAGCTAAAACCATATTATCAAACAATCCAGTAAATACTTTAATGCTTTAAAAAAGCTTAAATTAAAACTTCAAATCGCCATCTTGAACTGGATTTTCGACGCTTCAATTTGCTACGCTCGCTCCTGTGCGGAAGTATTGGACATTGCTAATCTAGCCTACAATAGGGGTTTAATATCAATGGGTGTAATTCAAACACACCGCCACTCTCCTAGTGCATGGGGTTTGCAAGGCGTGGACTAGACAAACATGGCGTGTAACAAATTGGTTTGTAATGTGCTGTTTGATTTAATAAATAGTGACAACTAAGTTCAGCCTACTTTATTATCCCTATGACGCACGACATGATGCCAAGTGTGGTAAATCAGTCAGATGTATATACATAACATTACCCACAACAAAAGCGTGCAGCTAAATCATTAATCAGAGAGTGAGTGACAGGAGCACCTAGGCTTACAGAACGTAATAAATTAGTTGCAAATTGATAACATTTGATAACAATTGCATTGTAACATTGTGTTACCAAAATAACTATTAAAATGGAAGAAATGCAAAGGCAGCTAGAAGCTCTCCAACAACAAATGCATGCCATGAACCAGGGGGTTGGGGGGCAGAAGGAGCCATGAACCAAGGCCTAGGCCTAGGCCAACCACTTCAGATATAATCTATAGTGGCCCTCCACCTGAGCGATTTTCCTTTGTTGCTGGTGACTGGGAGACCTGGATCACTAGATTCGAACGGTTCCGGTCAACATCAGGCCTAGGACAGAGGGAGCAACGCATACAAGTTCACAACCTACTTCTTTGCATGGGGAAGCAAGGAGAAATTTTTTTTTTTTTAAACAACGCTTATATTTAAATGTACTCGGATGTACGGCTTAGACGGAGTTTGATTCACTTTCTAAATACGTTACTATACATATCACTAGGAAAACGCTTAAGTCCCGCCGCGTTGTTGGATGAGCGTAATTGGTGCACTGAGTTGCCATGTGTTACGCGGATTTTCTGTTGTTCTGTGAAAAAAACATTAATTAGTCGAAGATTTTTTTTTAAATAAATGAAATTAAACAAAAAATTAACTTAATTTTTTTAATTAATCGTAATTTTTTTTAAATCAAAAAAATCGTAAAAATGAAATTTTCATAAGAAATAGTTATTCGATTGCGCTCAAATTTTACACAAATATATTAATTCATAAAATTAAGGTTCTGTGAAAAAATCATTACAATAGGATAAAGCATGTAGGTGTTATAAGTCAAAGAATTGTTTTAAAAATGAAAAAACCCGTAAAATTTCGATTTTCATGAGAAATAATTTTTCAATTACGCTCAAATTTCACACGAATATCTTAATTCTAAAATAAAGGTTCTGTGAAAAAATCATTACAATGGGATAAAGCATGTAGGAGTTATAAGTCGAAGAAATTTTTTAAAATTCGAAAAAAATCGTAAAATTGCGTTTTTTATGAGAAAAAATTTCCCAATTGCGCTCAAAAACGTGGCAGCTCTAAGTTCAGAGATTTCGAAGGCCTCCATAAAATTTCATCACAATCGGAGTATCGGTTTAGCCGGAATCGTGTTAACAGACACACAAAAATACAAAAAAAAAGAAAAAAAAAAAACATTCCGGATTTTTTTTCCAGTGTAGTGAAATGGAATCTTCGCTTCGCTCGCTACGCTCGCTACGCTCATCCAAAATATTTCGGGTGAAGCTGAAGTAGTAGTATTTACCCCCCAAAATACAAAAATTTGTAAAAAAAAAAAAAAAAAAAAAACGGCAGCCAAGCTCTCCTTCAAAAGTCTTCGGCTGTGAATGCTGTGAGATATAGAAGTTGAGCCAAGCATTTCATTCTTTCTCCCTAGTTTCGCATTGAAAAGAAGTAAGATCATTTCGCCTGTTGACGAGCGCCAAGCCAACCATTTTCGTGGTAAAAAAAGTAAAGATTTTAAACTCAAAATCATAAAAAAATTACTTGGCCATTGACTTTTTAGAGTCCTCGTACCAAAATCAATAGCCGAGTATATTTTTTTTATGATTTTGAGTTTAAAATTTTTACTTTTTTTAGCACGAAAATGGTTGGCTTGGCGCTCGTCAACAGGCGAAATGATCTTACTTCTTTTCAATGCGAAACTAGGGAGAAAGAATGAAATGCTTGGCTCAACTTCTATATCTCACAGCATTCACAGCCGAAGACTTTGGAAGGAGAGCTTGGCTGCCGTTTTTTTTACAAATTTTTGTATTTTGGGGGATATCACATCTTTTTGTTGTTTGTATCATAATATCAAGGCGTGAAATACGTGAAATACGTGTAAAGGTGGATGCAGTGCCTTTTAAAACAGATTGTCTAGAAACAAAAGCTACCATCTTTTGTTTTTGTTTACAATCTGTAGTTGGCAATATACAATGTTTTTATTACTAGGAAAACGCTTAAGTCCCGCCGCGTTGTTGGATGAGCGTAATTGGTGCATTGAGCTGCCATGTGTTATGCGGATTTTCTGTTGTTCTGTGAAAAAATCATTACTTAGTAGAAGATTTTTTTTTAAATTAAATTAAATTAAATGATAAATTAACTTAAATTTTAATTTTTTTTAATTTATTGTAATTTTAAAAAAAGGAAAAAATCGTATTATTGAAATTTTCATAAGAAATAATTATTTGATTGCAGACAAATTTTACACAAATATATGAATTTATAAAATTAAGGTTCTGTGAAAAAATTATTACAATAGGATAAAGCATGTAGGTGTTATAAGTCAAAGAATTGTTTTAAAAAAGAAAAAAACGAAAATTTCGATTTTCATGAGAAATAGTTTTTTGATTGCGCTCAATTTTCACACGAATACCAAAATTCATTAAATTAAGGTTCTGTCCAAAAATCATTAAAATCGACAAAGCATGTAGGTGTTTATAAGCTGAAGAAATTTTTTAAAAATCGAAAAAAATCGTAAAATTGCGATTTTCATGAGAAATAATTTTTCGATTGCGCTCAAAAACGTGGCAGTTCTTCGTTCAGAGATTTCGAAGGCCTCCATAAAATTTCATCGCAATTGGAGTATCGGTTTAGCCGGAATCGTGTTAACAGACACACAAAAATACAGAAAAAAAAAAAAAAAAACATTCCGGATTTTTTTCTCCAGTGTAGTGAAATGGAATCTTCGCTTCGCTCGCTACGTTTCTACGCTCATCCAAAAATTCCTATGGTTAAAGTCGTCTTGGGTGTTTGTGTGAATGATTTGTTGACCGGAATATAACACATTGACGCATAATTTTAATAAGCAATTAAAATATTAAAATTGTATTAAATACGACCTAAAGTTTTTCCCAAAGTAAAGGGTGGTAGGGAACAGTGGGGGTGAAATATTGCTTGCCTCCTGGCGGATTACTAGGAAAACGCTTAAGTCCCGCCGCGTTGTTGGATGAGCGTATATGGTGCATTGAGATGCCATGTGTTACGCGGATTTTCTGTTGTTCTGTGAAAATATCATTACTAAGTCGAAGATTTTTTTAAATTAAATTAAATTATATAAAAAATTAACTTAATTGTTTTAATTAATCGTAATTTTTAAAAAGAAAAAATCGTAAAATTGCAATTTGCATAAGAAATAATTATTCGATTGCGCTCAAATTTAACACGAATATATTTATTCATGAAATTAAGGTTCTGTAAAAAAATCATTACAATAGGATAAAGCATGTAAGTGTTATAAGTCAAAGAATTGTTTTTAAAAAGAAAAAAAACATAAAATTTTGATTTTCATGAGAAATAATTTTTCGATTACGCTCAAATTTCACACAAATATCTAAATTCATAAAATTAAGGTTCTGTGAAAAAATCATTACAATCGGATAAAGCATGTAGGTGTTATAAGTCGAAGAAATTTTTTAAAAATCGAAAAAAATCGTAAAATTGCGTTTTTTATGTGAAAAAATTTCCCGATTGCGCTTAAAAACGTGGCAGTTCTAAGTTCAAAGATTTCGAAGGTCTCCATAAAATTTCATTGCAATCGGAGTATCGGTTTACCCGGAATCGTGTTAACAAACACACAAAAATACAGAAAGAAAGGAAAAAAAAAAAAAACATTCCGGATTTTTTTCTCCAGTGTAGTTAAATGGAATCTTCGCTAATTGGATGAGCGAAGCGAGCGAAGCGAAGATTCTATTTCACTACACTGGAAAAAAAAATCCGGAATGTTTTTTTTTTTTTCTTTTTTTTTTTGTATTTTTGTGTGTCTGTTAACACGATTCCGGCTAAACCGATACTCCGATTGTGATGAAATTTTATGGAGGCCTTCGAAATCTCTGAACTTAGAGCTGCCACTTTTTTTGAGCGCAATTGGGAAATTTTTTCTCATAAAAAACGCAATTTTACGATTTTTTTCGAATTTTAAAAAATTTCTTCGACTTATAACTCCTACATGCTTTATCCCATTGTAATGATTTTTTCACAGAACCTTTATTTTATGAATTAAGATATTCGTGTGAAATTTGAGCGTAATTGAAAATTATTTCTCATGAAAATCGAAATTTTACGGGTTTTTTCATTTTTAAACAATTCTTTGACTTATAACACCTACGTGCTTTATCCTATTGTAATGATTTTTTCACAGAACCTTAATTTTATGAATTAATATTTTTGTGTAAAATTTGAGCGCAATCGAATAACTATATCTTATGAAAATTTCATTTTTACTATTTTTTTTTATTTTTAAAAAAATTACGATTAATTAAAAAAATTAATTTAAATTTTTTTTGTTTAATTTCATTTATTTAAAAAAAAATCTTCGACTAATTAATATTTTTTTCACAGAACAACAGAAAATCCGCGTAACACATGGCAGCTCAATGCACCAATTACGCTCATCCAACAACGCGGCGGGACTTAAGCGTTTTCCTAGTTATGTACCATCATGCCAAATTTCATGCTGATAACTCATTCGGTGCCTTCATGGTGAATGCTGGAAATCAAGGTAAAAATAACATAAACTACGCCGCGTTGTTGGATGAGCGTAATTGGTGCATTGAGCTGCCATGTGTTATGCGGATTTTCTGTTGTTCTGTAAAAAAATTATAACTAAGTTCAAGATTTTTTTTTAATAAAATAAAATTTAATAAAAAATAAACTTATATTTATATATATATTTTTAAATTAATCATAATTTTTAAAAAAGACAAAAATCGAAAATTGCGATTTTTATAAGAAATAATTATTCGATTGCGCTCTAATTTCACACGAATATATAAATTTATAAAATTAAAATTTTGTTAAAAAATCATTACAATAGGATAAAGCATGTAGGTGTTATAAGTAAAAAAATTGTTTAAAAAAATAAAAAAAACGCAAAATTTATATTTTCATGAAAAATAATTTTTCGGTTGCGCTCAAATTTCACACGAATATCTTAATTCATAAAATTAAGGTTCTGTGAAAAAATAATTGAAATCGGATAAAGCATGTAGGTGTTATAAGTCGAAGAATTTTTTTAAAATTCGAAAAAAATCGTAAAATTGCGATTTTCATGAGAAATAATTTTCTGATTGCGCTCAGAAACGTGGCAGTTCTTAATTCAGAGATTTCGAAGGTCTCCATGAAATTTCATCTCAATCGGAGTATCGGTTTAGCCGGAATCGTGTGGACAAACAGAAAAAAATACAAAAAGAAAGAAAGAAGAAAAAAAAACATTCCGGATTTTTTTCTCCAGTGTAGTGAAATGGAATCTTCGCTTCGCTCGCTTCGCTCATCCAACTATTAGGGATGGGGGTTGAAAAAATGTGGTTTAGGAAATGAGAATAGGCCGATTGGGTTAAAACACATAAAAACATAATTTACTAATTTGAATAAAAATTCTATTTTGGGTTAGAGCTATGAATTATTCCAATTTTAGGGGATGTTTTAGGGGGTGTTGGGGGTGGAATATCACTTGCCTCTCGGCGAATTATTTTTCATATTAGTATGTACCATCATGCCAAATTTCATGCTGATAACTCATTAGGTGCCTTCATGGTGAATGCTGGAAATCAAGGTAAAAATAATATAAACTATAAACTATAAGGGATGGGGGTTGAAAAAATGGGGTTTAGGAAATGAGAATAGGCCGATTGGGTTAAAACACATTAAAACATAATTTTAATAACTAATTTGAATAAAACATCAATTTTAGATTAGAGCTATGAATTATTTCAATTTTAGGGGGTGTTGGGGGTGGAATATCGCTTGCCTCTCGGCGGATTACTTTTCATATTATTATGAACCATCATGTCAAATTTCATGATGGTAACTCATTAGGTGCCTTCGTGGTGAATGCTAGAAATGAAGGAAAAAATAATATAAACTATTAGGGATGGGGGTTGACAAAATGTGATTTAGGAAATGAGAATAGACCGATTGGGTTAAAATAAAACACATTAAAACATAATTCACTCATATGTATAAAAATTCAATTTTGGGTTAGAGCTATGAATTATTCCAATTTTAGGGGATGATTTAGGGGGTGTTGGGGGTGGTATATCGCTTGCCTCTCGGCGAATTATTTTTCATATTAGTATGTACCATCATGCCAAATTTCATGCTGATAACTCATTAGGTGCCTTCTTGGTGAATGCTGGAAATCAAGGTAAAAATAATATATTATACTATAAGGGATGGGGGTTGAAAAAATGTGGTTTAGGAAATGAGAATAAGCCGATTGGGTTAAAACACATTAAAACATAATTTTAATAACTGATTTGAATAAAACAACAATTTTAGATTAGAGCTATGAATTATTCCAATTTTAGGGGGTGTTGGGGGTGGAATATCGCTTGCCTCTCGTCGGATTATTTTTCATATTATTATGTACCATCATGTCAAATTGCATGATGATAACTCATTAGGTACCTTCGTGGTAAATGCTGGAAATCAAGGTAAAAATAATATAAACTATTAGGGATGGGGGTTGACAAAATGTGGTTTATATAATGAGAATAGGCCGATTGGGTTAAAACACATAAGAACATAATTTTAATAACTAATTTGATTAAAAATTCAATTTTGGGTTAGAGCTATGAATTATTTAAATTTTAGGGGATTGGTGGGGGTGGAATATTGCTTTGTCTCTCGGCGGAAGTATGTGAGCCTGGGAGTCCTCCTGCCGGAAAGCAACAAATTAGTATAACAACAATTTATGCAATAAGAATTTAGTAAGTTAGTGTCGCATGTAACAGGTAGTTCTCTAGTACTAAACTTACGCTATAAAAAGAAAAAAATTGTTGTAATCTAGGCACAAGTTTAGTACTGTCAAAACATTTGACCTAGTCACAATCTCTTACAATGTATGTACTAACAATCTTTTACTTTATAAAACCATTTACAATATAAATATAAAAATAACAAATACTTTAGTTTATTTTTTCAACTCTGTCCCTTTTCCCTTCAAATCCTTAGGGAGATAATACATAAGTTCACGTCCTATAAATAAATAAATTGTATTAAGAGTCTACCCACTCGGTTATATAACTGATTTTCAGTGGGGGACAGTAAACCTAAGCGACCAAGCCAACCCTGTAGGGTTGATTGGTTGGTTGTATTGACGGTATGATTTATGAAGATGAACAAACGAATAATATATTGTAGCATGTAACGCTTGTCAAGTTTATGATTTACTAGGAAAACGCTAAAGTCCCGCCGCGTTGATGGATGAGCTTTTTTAAAGTTTTTAGTTTGCGTGGGAAATCTTTACTTTTGCAATTGCTTTGTTTTGCTGCCTACGTAATGTAGGTGATTGTTGTCAAGTTTCTATTGTTTCTTGTCAATTTGTTATTATTTTCCGTAAAAAACTTTTATTAAAAGCTTTATTTCTATGGATTCTGGCTAACTTTTTCAACTTTTTCTTTCAAAAGGTACTTCATCACTATAATTTAATGTTCATGTACAATATGAACGTTGTAACACCACCCGTTTGGTCAGAATTGGCCCAAATAGCACGAAAATATCGCACAAAAAAATCAAAAAACGTATATTGAAAGCTTTATTTCTATAGATTCTGGCTAACTTTTTCAACTTTTTCTTTCAAAAGGTACTACATCACCATAACCTTAATGTCCATGTATAATATGAACGTTGTAGCCCCACCTGTTTGGTCAGAATCGGCCCAAATGTGACGAAAATATCGCATTAAAAATCGAAAAAAATCGTAAAAGTACGATATTTATGAGAAATATTTCTTCGATTGTACCCAAAAACAATACACCTCTAAGTTCAGAGAAAACGAAGGTCCCCTTCAATTTTCATCAAGATCGCATATGCCGTTTGCCCGGAATCGAGCGAACAAACAGACAGAAAAAAAAAAAAAAAAAAAAACACCCGAGCTAAATTTTTTGGGGGGTCAGTGAAAATGAAGTCTTCGCTTCGCTCATCCAATGATCCTATGATCAGAACAAAATCCTAAAAGTCGAATCCACGGTGGCTGAGACCATGGGCGTAGGTACTATTTTTGTAGTCGGGGGGCCAGCCTAAAAAAAAAAAAAAACGAAACAGCCCCGATTTTTTTTCGATTTTTAGCGTGTGATTGGAGTATTTTAACTAGTTTTAGGCATGTTTTTTTATTACATTTTTTTGTTAGTAGTGACTGGTAATGATTGTTGTGATTGCAAAATTATACTATGTTCTTTGACAAACTTTCGCGTCGCCGACCGGAATGATGATAACATTAATTTAGTTAGCGAGAGACACTCATACCCCAAAAGGGGGTCAAGCCCATTAGGTGTTAAGATATCTATGGTCAAGCCATCAAGTGGGGAGGGAAATTCATCCCCCCCCCCTTCTCCGTTCCTACGCCCTTGGTTGAGACTGTTGTCTTTTCCGAATCATTCAACGCAGTATGAAATCACACCTTTCATATTACCCGCGTGAGTGGCGCTCCAAGTGTCCGGTGTACTGTGTTTTAAGGTTCCGTCCGGCACAGTGTTCAGCGTTGTTCCGTTGTTGATGTTTTCGTTGCAGCAGGTGTTGGCGCCTCGCGAATCGCGACAAAAGTGTGGTTAAAGTGGAATTGTGTACAAGTGCTTAAGGCCTACTAGGCCTAGGCTAGCCCTACAAGGCATAAATATTTTTTTTACGTAACCAGAGCCATTTCAGCCTACGAAATGCGTACGACAATGACTGCTGCCGAACTGCAAAAGATTGTTTCTACTATACGAAATACACTTCTTCCTAACGTGGACGCTTTTTATTTGGAAGCATTAGTAAAAACTCTCTTGGAAGAATTTTATTGGTAAGTTGGGGTAAGCCTAGGATCCTAGGCCCTAACCAGTGATGATCCAGTATTTACGCCTTAGCCTAGGTAAACTTTGTTTTTTCAAATGCCTAAGGCCCCTAAGGCATAGGGCCTAGGCAGAGGCTGTATCTGTAAAAAGCTTTAACCCCCCCCCCCCCCCCCCCCTAACCAAACAAGTTCCCAATTGATAAATAATAGCCTAAGCCAGTCTCCTAGGTAGGCTGGGCCCAAGTAAGCCACTAGGCCTAACTTTAGTGCCAAGCCCAATTGGCATAGCATTAGCATAAGCGCAACGCAAACGCAACACAAGCACAAGAAAACACGACACCCATTTGTCACAGCGATAGCATAGCGTACGAAATTTAAAAGGCCGTGAAAAGTTTAGAAGACCTCATTCATACTTCCTTTCCTCATTCATACTTCCTCACCCATCTCCATTACGAAAATACAAACTGACAGCACAGCACAGTAGGCCTATAGTGAACTTGAGTTAAGAGTTGGGCGTTTGTATTGACTCACGTTTTAACTTGATTCCTATTGGCCAACCTCGACGGAACGCAAGCACAACGTAAAAAAATTAAAATATAGGCCTAACCAACTCTTGTGTTGCGCTTCCGCGCCTACGCTATGCTCACGCTTATTGGGTGCATAAGCAGCCACATGCATAGGATTTATATTTCCTGCGCTATGCTTGCGTTGCGTTACGCTTATGCTATGCCAATTGGGTTCAGCACTTTTGTCTCCCCTAGGCCCCTACTTAAGACTGTGACTTAAGTGAGGTTACCGGTAGCTAGCCTAACTGTAGGCCCCTACCTAGCCCTACTTATGTAGGGTAGGCCTAGGCTAACCGTGTTTTTCCATGTGGACTGCCCTAGGCTTAAGTAGGTGGTGGAGACATGGTATGGTCTAGTGCAATGTCTTGACTCTTGACAAATGATTCTTTCCCAATGCCATGCTCGACCCACACTCGGAAGTAGGGATAGGCGTCTCGTACCAACCATAGGCTACATCAACAAGCAACAACGAGATTTTCCACCTTTCTGCCCCGCCAGCTTTAGGAAACCTTAAAGAGCACACCTGAAACTAGTTTTGTCAACTCAATTGTGAGGTTTCCAGCTTCCTTTGTAGGGGGTAAGAGGGACGCGCACCGCGTTGGTTTCTTTGTAGGCTGTGGATATTCGCACGGTCAGCCGTACCGGTACGACTAGTGCAAAATTATTCGTACGGTCAATGATCTGATTGGATAGAGGCGTGCCTAGGGATTTAAAAGGTACCAATTTTTCCGGAAATTTTGGAAAAAAAACGTGTTTTTTTCTGTTTTTTTCCGGGCACGTCGGAAAAATTGGAAAAAATGAAAAAATTGGTTTTAAGGTGTATAGGATAAATAAAATTGATATGAATGTAGTAATGATTATTTTTATCAATAAGGTAGCCCAATTACATATCTCACAGTTTTTTAATTCATTATTTTAATAGTAAAATGAAGGTAAATGCCTTAGTTGTTCTTGTTAGGTTAGACTAAAATTATGATTGGAATTCTCATTTCAAAGACAGTTTTGTGACCATATTGTAAAGTAATAGGGCATGCCGTGGGAGGGACTAAAGCTTAACATAGTATATCTATAAACAGGAGTCAAATTAATGCTCGCCCGAGGCTAGTGAAACTTTGCTCGCGCTAGTAAAAATCTAATTACTCTAGTCCGACAGGCGAGTACTTTTTCCAGAGTTCCCAATTGCCGTTCAAAAAAATCTCAATATTTCGCAACAATAACTTAACGAGTTTCCAGTAGTAGTGCACTACCTAGTATGGAAAATCGTTGTAAATATGCAAACAAAATAAAAAATCGCTTAATTTAGGATTATTAATATTACGGTTAAAATTCGTTTCCGGTCGCTCCCTAGTCCCCCCTACACATAAGTCAAACCCGGCAAATATTGTGACTTAAAACATTCACATATACCCTATTATTGTTTTACATCAATATAACCTATTTGATTGCCGACTGTAAAAATGCTCTTGGGCTAGAGGACTATTGTTGCCATTAGCCCGAAGTGCTAGTTGCAAAAAAAGTTAATTTTGACCCCTGGCTATAAATAGTAATAATTGCAAGGGATTTTGGAAAATGCTAGATGTAGTATTGCTGCCATTTTGCTGTCATTTATAAACATCAATAGTAAACACGCATACGTAAACACATGAAAATAAACTAACAATAATAATCTTAATTTATAATTTACCATAAAGATGCCATTAATCTAAAATGAACTACGAGGAAGTATAAACTTTAATGAAAAGTAAAGAAAATTCAATTTTTCCCAATTTTTCCGGAAAAAACGGGAAAATATCCGGTTTTTTCCTCGATTTCAATTTTTCCGGAAAATTTCGAACCCTAGGCGTGCCGTAATAAAAGTGTTGTCCTTCCGTCGTCCTTTTTTGCTGTTTTAGGCCTAGTAACAACAAAAAAACATCAAGATTCAAGACCTTTAACATCGCTATTTTAAACGAGAGTTCTTTTTGGTAGGCCTAGGCCTAAATGTCGTCGTCCTTTTTGCTGTTTTGGTAACAAAAAACCTTCCAAGACCTTTAACGTTTCTATTTCAAACAAAAGTCCTTTTTAGGCTGCCTACCTACACGTCGAGGTGTAGAGATAAGGCTTTTCCTTAAAATAGGCCTAGGCCTATCACTTTTTAAACGCTTTTATCATCTAGAATTGTGTTTGCGACAGGGCCGAATGTACCTAGTGAAATCATTTGCAGAAAAAACATAAACCCAAATAGAATGGTAAAAAAAAAAAAACGACCAAACGAAAATTTGAACCGCCGACCTTTCGCATAAAATTCGGACGCGCTACCACTCTGCCACAATGCACTGTGATATTTGAAGCTACTGGCCTAGTTAGGTGGTATCGTATGGGTGACCGTACGAATAATTTTGCACTAGTCGTACGGCTGACCGTGCGAATATCCACTGCGTTCTTTGTAAGACGCGTTACTTAAGAACAGTGGCTGTTTGACCTATACCCTGACCGGTGACATGGCACCGGTACCTGCCAGTGGTGGGTATGCCAGCCCAACCCATGTACCCACTACCCACCCTGTTTTTTTTACTTATTGTGAGTCTAACAAATCCATTTTGTGCATTTTGCTGCTCTGGATGTACAGATTGCCACCACACACGACCTTAAAAAAAAAATGGGACAAGCCATTGGACCCCTGATTACTGATCACTCCTTCCAAAATTGCTTCTCACCACAGGGGGGTGGGTGGTATGGAAAATATCTGGCACCGGTCATATTGCAACCTTCAAACCGCCACTGCTCGAGAAATGAATTAATACCTAGCCTAGTGTAGGCCAATAGCCGATAAATTAATCAGGATCACAAATTTTCCTCTTGCCATTCGCGAGTTGCCAACTTTTCAGGAATGTAATTCAAGACATTGTCACTTATAGGAACCTGGGGATAGGGCATAGTAGTTAATACTATTTTGAGTAGGGCCTAGGCTATATCAGAAATGGCTAAAAATTGACCAATAGACATACTAACATTTTGTATGTTACCTATCTATCTATTGTGTAGGCATATGGTTGAGGTAGGCCTAACAAAAATTTAAATGAAAAAAATGTAAATTTTTATAGTGAATAGCTAAGCATTAGGCCTACATTTGTAATGGGATGTAGAGGGAATGACATTCTCTTTAGTAGTAGGCCTACTTATGAGTAATCCCAAGTAGACCTACCTATTTATCATTGAGTTTAGAATTGAATCAGTTATTTTGAAAAGGGGGTAAGTCACTAAAACATACTTCAGACTTCGGAGATAAACGAGAAAAACTTTTCTCAGTACAGTATTAAATAATCGTAGGCCTAGTAGGCCTACATGCTTTAAACTGTACTTATTGGATGAGCGTAGCGAGCGAAGCGAAGATTCCATTTCACTACACTGGAGAAAAAAATCCGGAATGTTTTTTTTTTTTTTTCTTTCTTTCTTTCTGTATTTTTGTCTGTTTGTTAGCACGATTCCGGCTAAACCGATACTCCAATTGCGATGAAATTTTATGGAGGCCTTCGAAATCTCTAAACTTAGAACTGCCACGTTTTTGAGCGCCATCGAAAAATTATTTCTCATAAAAATCGCAATTTTACGATTTTTTTTCGATTTTTGGAAAATTTATTTTACTTATAACATCTACATGCTTTATCCGATTTTAATGATTTTTTCACAGAACCTTAATTTTATGAATTAAGATATTCGTGTGAAATTTGAGCACAATCAAAAAATTATTTCTATGAAAATAGAAACTTTGTGGGTTTTTTCTTTTTTAAAACAATTTTTTTACTTATTACACCTACATGCTTGATCCTATCGTAATAAGTTTTTCACAGAACCTTAATTTTATTAATTTATATATTCGTGTGAAATTTGAGCGCAATTGAATAATTATTTTCAAAAATCGAAAAAAATCGTAAAATTGTGATTTTTATGAGAAATAATTTTTCGATGGCGCTCAAAAACGTGTCAGTTCTAAGTTCAGAGATTTTGAAGGCCTCCATAAAATTTCATCGCAATTGGAGTATCGGTTTAGCCGGAATCGTGCTAACAAACAGACAAAAATACAGAAAGAAAGAAAGAAAGAAAAAAAAACATTCCGGATTTTTTTCTCCAGTGTAGTGAAATGGAATCTTCGCTACGCTCATCCAATTAAATTCTAAAATGAGCTGACAAAATTTTTATTAGTACAAAAAGCTTACTACAGTGTAAATGACTATCACATCAACTGACCTACCGTAAATCAGTTTGTTGTTAATGTTACAATATTTGAAATTTGGAAATTAATGTTCTTCTTATTCATTTCTTTTTATCCAAGTTACCTAATTGGATGAGCGAAGCAAAGACTTCAATTTCACTGACCCCCAAAAAATTTAGCTCGGGTGTTTTTTTTTTGTTTGTTTTTCTGTCTGTTAGCTAACTACCAGGCAAACGGCATATCCGATCTTGATGAAAATTGGAGGGGACCTTCGAAATCTCTGAACTTAGAGGTGTATTGTTTTTGGGTACAATCGAAGAAATATTTCTCATGAATATAGGCCTATCGTACTTAAATGGGTCATTCTCAAATAAAATGACCCTTGTGCTGTCCCACCTTAATATTATTTTTTTTTTAGATCAATATATTGATTTGTATAAATTTTGGTTGTACATTTTCAGAATACTTATAGTTTTTATTAGCTCCATGAATTTTTGCACTTCTATCTTGTAAGGTTGACCTTTATTCCATGTCGGGTATTGCAAAATGTGTTAAAACCCATGTCCCTATCCTCAAAACCAGAAGTGTTTTTGTAAAATGTTTGACTTTAAGACTAAAATTTATTTAGTCTCTAGATTGGAATTAATGCAGAAATAACAGTTAATAACTGTGTGTTAGTGACTTTTTTTAACAATTTACATTTTCAAACAATAACTAGTGGAAAGTGTTTGTCCCTAATGTGGCAATCATAATAATGTCATGACTGTTACCATTGTAAAAGAGTTTAAATAATTTTTCAAGAAGGCAGTGGATCAATCTAGAAGAAGAAGAAGAACAGCTCCTGACATGGCATCATGGAAGTTTGGTTTGTTTTGACATGAGAACTCTTTAAAATTGAAAAGTAAACATTTTAACGGTGAGTATTTTAATTCAATGTCATGAATGTTACCAAGATAAAACAATTTAATTTGTATTTAATATTTTATTTAACAATTGAGTTAAGTTACAATCAAGTTCCAGCTCATAGCAAACATAACCCTACTTTTTCAAATGGGATTGTTAACAGCTAATGAATTAATGAAGTTGAAATGTCATGCATGTTACTTGTCAGGTATGTTACTTTCAAAAAGTAACATTACCAAGGGCATCGTGGATTACTGCATTAATTTCCTGCAACTGTAGATGTGTTTTGAAGGGAGAGGTTGTAATTCATTGCCATACTCAAAAGTAACAAAACACTTGTTTTTATTGATTTTCAGTGATCACTTGTCAAGAATGTTACTTTTTGTCAAGACCGTTACCCGTAGTGTCTCTTTACTTTAAACTCAACACAAACTTGTTGGATTAGATGGATTTTATCTTTAGGTTGACTGATTTGTACACTAACAAGCAACATGATCTGAGAAAAAATTATTACTGTTAGAAAAGTAACTTTTTTGTCAAGACTGTTATTTTTTTGTCAACACCGTTACCCGAGCTAATTATTAAATTAAGTCTTATTTAAAGTTTAAAATAACTGAATCACATTTTTAATCTTATTTATAATATTAATACTTCATTGCTAACAGTGATCTTGATAAAATTTGATTTGCCATTTGTCCATTATTAGTAAGTTAATTACCAGGTTTTGAAATTTGAGTAACATTCTTGACATTTTGGTATTATAAAAAGTGATTAAAATAAAAATGTAGTTGGTATATTAGTTTTGTGTGATAATGTAACTAAAACTATTGTGCACATGAATATAGATTTAATAAATAACTTCTTACATCAATTGTCACTTTTATGTCCGGTAACAGTCATGACATTTTCGTACACTTGGATTGATGAAAATGCTTGTATGTAAAACATTTTTGTTTTTTTAGATAAACCCTTTTAGGGCTGTAAGAACAAATTATTGGATAATGTATTGTTAAAGGAGGCATTCAATTTATGTTATAATTTTTTCTTGCAAGCATTTTTTTCAATATGGTCATTACGTTTGAGAATGACCCAAATGATTTATTTTTATTTTTAGTGCAATATTTTCGTGCCATTTGGGCCGATTCTGACCAAACGGGTGGGGCTACAACGTTCATATTTTACATGGACAGTAGGCCTATAGTTATGGTGATGTAATACCTTTTGAAAGAAAAAGTTGAAAAAGTTACCCAGAACAGAATCCATAGAAATAAAGGTTTTAATATGAGTTTTTTGAAATGTATAACAATAATTAACAAGTAGCCCTAACAATAGAAACTTGACAACAATCACCTACAATGCGTTCATAAAGCAATCTTTGGGCCTACAGATATTTGACATTTTAATAACCAAGTAGCAATTAGTAGGCCTACTTTATAAAAATTATTCTAATTTAACAAAAATGATTTTGCAATGAAAGTTGAAGAAGTAAAGAGATCCCACGCATACTTATTTTTTTTAAAAAAAGCTCATCCATCAACGCAACGGGACTTTAGCGTTTTCCTAGTAGGCTAAGTAATAATGTGATCTTGTAAACTTGCACTGTATCATTGGCTTTTGGCAGTAGGCCTATGTATTACCTAATATGAGAGACTATGCGATGAAAGATGATTACTTGTTAGTGACATGGAAATGATGGTATTTTATTATTAGTAGTAGGCCTAGATGTACTGTATACCCATAGTATTATAACATAGCCTATACTATTTTGTAAACTTATACTACTTAAAGTGTAAAACTAAAATGGACTACACAGTGAAAACTGTTGAAAACTGTAACTATTGTTATTTGTTGTTGTCCAAAATAAATTGAAAATTGAAAGAAATTGAAAATGCCTTGTAGGTGATTGTTGTCAAGATTCTATTGTTACTTGTAAATTGTTGGATGAGCGAAGCGAAGACTTCAATTTCACTGATCCCCAAAAAATTTAGCTCCAATGTTTTTTTGGTACTTGTTCATTATAGGGCCCCCCCCCCCCCCAAAGGAAAGTGGGTTAGGGGGGGGGCGAAGCGCCGTGGGGGGGGGGTAGCATGAAGTCCATTGCTGTGGTCGGCTAACCGCCCCCCACCCCCCAACAACCGCACTAACCTACTTTTCACTTTTCGGGGGGTCCCATCAATGAACAAGTACCGTTTTTTTGTATTTTTGTCTGTTTGTTAGCACGATTCCTGGCAAACGGCATAAGCGATCTTGATGAAAATTGGAGGGGACCTTCGAAATCTCTAATCTGAGAGGTTTATTGTTTTTGGGTACAATCGAAGAAATATTTCTCATGAATATCGTACTTTTACGATTATTTTCGTGACATTTGGGCCGATTCTGACCAAACGGGTGGGGCTACAACGTTCATATTTCACATGGACATTAAGGTTATGGTGATGTAGTACCTTTTGAAGGAAAAAGTTGAAAAAGTTAGCCAGAATCCATAGAAATAAGGGTTTTAATATGATTTTTTTGAGGTTTATAATAACAATTAACAAGTAACAGTAGAAACTTGACAACAATCACCTACAATGCATTCAAAAAGCACAAGCAAAGGAAAAGTGGTCCTACGCAAACTAAAAACTTACAAAAAGCTCATCCATCAACGCGGCGGGACTTAAGCATTTTCCTAGTTATTATAAACCTTAAAAAACTCACATTAAAACCTTTTTTCTATGGATTCTGGCTAACTTTTTCTTTCAGAAAGCAATACATAACCATTACCTTAAAGTACATGCAAAATATGAACGTTGTAGCCCCACCCGTTTAGTCAGAATCGACCCAAATGTCACGAAAATATTGCACTAAAAATCGAGGAAAAAATCGTAAAAGTACGATATTCATAAGAAATATTTCTTTGATTGTACCCAAAAACAATACAGCTCTAAGTTCAGAGATTTCGAAGGTCCCCTCAAATTTTCATCAAGATCGGATATGCCGTTTGCCTGGTAGAGAGCGAACAAACAGACAAAAAAAAACAAAAAAAAAACATTGGAGCTAAATTTTGTGAGGGGTCAGTGAAATTGAAGTCTTTGCTTTGCTCATCCAACAATTTGTTTTACTTTTTAAATTTTTCATCTAGGCTAGGCCTATACTAGTTAAGCCACCCAAAAAAAAATTGTGTCTCTGACAGGGCCTATCTATTCTAGCCTACAAATTTCTTAACCCGAGAGTAGTCGCGCCCCTGTTTGTAACGTTAGTAGTCGCGCGCGGTCCTTTAGACCGCATTATTTATTATGGGCTAATAACGTTAGGATGACGTTTTGATTACCAATACAAGATAATTTATCATATATGTGACAGCATACATGGTTATATTAATCAATTATCAATCAATAATCAATAAATAATCAATCAAACACAGAATGATGCAAACCTACAAAAATGTATAAAAATATGTTTTGAAACACCATGCAGTTCGAATTATTAGTAAACCAAGACAGTAATATTATGCCAACACTGAATGTTGAAGAATAATCAACCTACAATAACAAAATACATGTCTCATAATAGTGATTGAGTATGCATATTTTTGCCTCCCTTAGTAGTCGCGCAGCGGTCGAAAAGACCAAGCAACCGAACAGGACCTCTTAGATGAAGTTCTGCAAAACAATGAATCATGTATTGCACACTGGCTTCACATATCTATTTTGGGAAGGTAGGCGGAACTAGACAAGCCACGCATGCGCGCTGTACAAATACCAACTGTTGAAAAAAAAAGTCGGTCTAAAAGACCACACGCGACTACTCTCGGGTTAATACTAGGAAAACGCTAAAGTCCCGCCGCGTTGATGGATGAGCTTTTTAAAGTTTTTAGTTTTCGTGGGATATCTTTACTTTTGCAAGTGCTTTGTTTTGCTACCTATACGCATTGTAAGTGATTGTTGTCAAATTTCTTTTGTTACCTGTCAATTGGTATTATTTACCGTAAAAAAATTATATTAAAAGCTTTATTTCTATGAATTCTGGCTAACTTTTTCAACTTTTTCTTTCAAAAGGTACTACATCACCATAACCTTAATGTCCATGTATAATATGAACGTTGTAGGCCCACCCGTTTGGTCAGAATTGGCCCAAATGTCATGAAAATATCGCACAAAAAATCAAAAAACTTATATTAAAAGCTTTATTTCTATAGATTCTGGCTAACTTTTTCACATTTTTCTTTCAGAAAGCAATACATCATCATTATCTTAATGTCCATGTGAAATATGAACGTTTTAGCCCCACCCGTTTGGTCAGAATCGGCCCAAATGTCACGAAAATATCGCACTAAAAATCGAAAAAAATCGTAAAAGTACGATATTCATGAGAAATATTTCTTCGATTGTACCCAAAAAGGTAGCAAGTCTAAGTTCAGAGATTTCGAAGGTCCTGTCAAATTTTCATCAAGATCGCATATGCCGTTTGCCCGGTAGAGAGCGAACAAACAGACAGAAAAAACAAAAAAAAACACCCGAGCTAAATTTTTTGGGGGGTCGGTGAAATTGAAGTCTTCGCTTCGCTCATCCAATAAACCCCGAAATTTCCCCCCCCCCCCACAAAAAAAAAATCCTAGCTATGCCCCTGGTATGGACAATTAGTGTTCCCTGCCACAAGAACTAGGGACTGGTACCAGTGGCAGAACTAGACGCCCGCAGCTGCGGGCCCAGTCCGTTTAGGGGCCCGTTAAAAAAAACTCAGTAAAAAAAAAGTTTTTCACCCTGTTTGGAAAATATTGTTTTTGTTTTTGTTGCTAGAACTAGGAAAACGCCAAAGTCCCGTCGCGTTGATGGATGAGCTTTTTTGTAAGTTTTTAGTTTGCCTGGGATCTATTTACTTATCAAGTGCCTTTTGAACGCAATGTTGGTGATTGTTGTCAAGTTTCTATTGTTACTTGTAAATTGTCATTATAAACCCAAAAAAAATCATATTAAAACCTTTATTCTATGGATTCTGGCTAACTTTTTCAACTTTTTCTTTCAAAAAGCAATACATCACCATTAGGCCTACCTTAATGTCCATGTGAAATATGAACGTTGTAGCCCCACCTGTTTGGTCAGAATCGGCCCAAATGCCACGAAAATATTGCACTAAAAATCGTAAAAAAAATCGTAAAAGTATGGTATTTATGAGAAATATTTCTTCAATTGTACCCAAAAACGTAGCAAGTCTAAGTTCAAAGATTTTGAAGGTCCCCTTCAATTTTCATCCAGATCGCATATGCCGTTTGCCCGGTAGAGAGCGAACAAATAGACGGAAAAAAAAAAAAAAAAACACCCGAGCTAAATTTTTTGGGGGGTCAGTGAAATTGAAGTCTTCGCTTCGCTATCCAATGACCGTTTTGTGAATCTAGCGGTTTGAAGGTGAAATCTAGCTGATATTTAGGAACTTTTAGCGTCCACAACACACAAAAACTACATTAACTATTTTGGTATTGTTTTCAGCCCACAACTTTTTTCTAAAACGCACCAAATACACTCCAAAAACCTCATTTTCAACATTTTCACCTACGGCACTATTGTTGGAGGGCTTTGCTCCCAAACTCCCCGTATTTAGTCCCTATATAGGCCTAATACACCCGAGTTATTACCTATATATATCCCGCCCAAACTTTCAGAACACTTCAAAACCTGAAATTATGTCTTCTCTCAATTTATGCTCCTTAACCAGTCGTCGTTCTCTGGCCGATTTTAAGTTTTTTCATAAAATCGTTAATGGTAATCTTCGACCTCCATTAATCAATTTTTTCTCCCTACATGTCCCTTCCCGCCTAACCAGATCGACTCAACTGTTTCATTTACCTATTCCTCGCCTGGAAATCATCAAACGCTCCCTCTTCTATCGCCTACCCTTCACCTACAATTTACTTGCCACACCCACCCTAGACATTTTTGCAAACCAACGTGAGTTCATAACGAACGTAAAACCCCTTGTTAGCCAGGGTTAATTTTGCTATTTAATTTTTAATTTTAATTTTAATTTTAATTTTAATTTTAATTTTAATTTAATTTTTATTTTTATTCTTTCTTTCTTTCTGTTTTTGCTATGACCTATCATTCATTGTTCATGCATTCATGTATTTCGATTCGTATTTCCTCTGTTATCATGTTTGGTTTAAGTTAGTATAAGTTAGTTAGTAATGTTATTATGTTTATAACGCACAATGTAAAATGGCCTATGGCTGTATTTGTGTCCAGTTTGAATAAATGAATAAATGAATTCAACACTGAGCCTATGTATCTAGGCCTAGGCCCTATGTGTGTATCTGTTAGGGGGGGGGGGCCCCATAGAAATTTTTGCGGGCGGGCTAATGAAACGAAGTTCCACCACTGACTGGTAGGTAACCTACCATGCTGGCCCTATTTACATTCATAATGGTTGTCATTTTTTCTAGTTATGGTGAAGAAACACTGCGCAGCATACTTCAATACGAGTATGAAAAAACAATGAAAAAAGTTCACCAGGAATCTATCCAAAAAGCAGATGAACTTTATGAAAGGTGAGCCCTAAGAAAGCTTTAGATATCTCTCTGAGGCCTAACATAAACCAAACTTTTTATTGCTCACCCAATAATAGCCTATCTGAGGCCAAATTTATTTTTAAAATGTGATGTGGCAAGTAGTTTTTTTGCCATTTTAAGGCCTAAAACTAAATCTAATAATTAGGCTAAAATTGCAAATTATTGTGGGCCTTACTTGACTGAAGCTAATTATTATTGCATTGGTCACAAAATCTCATTGCACAAATTATCAAAGTTAAAAAAAATCTATGTCAATAATTGGGAAAGGAGTGTTTGTGTTTGTGTGCATGCATGTGCATAATTGATTATCTGATAAGATGTTTAAAGGGGTATTTAACCGCTAAACTCAAAAAATATATTTCATTCAGGCTAACTAGTAATGAATTTAGCAATTAACAGAAAAATTATTGGGGCCACCATGACCTCCCAAAAAATTGTCAAACATGACATTTTTCGAGCTAGGTCCCATTGGCAAAAATCTCCCATAAGAAATAACATGGGGACGATCTTTATGCCCCGTGACCTTGGAGGATTTTGATCCAAAAAAATATTGGCCATTATTGACGTACTCGACAGCCTTTTCTGTAAATTCTCTATATTTTGTTTTGTAATTTGGGCAAGTAGTTTGCTCAAAATATGCTGATTAGTGGGGTGTGATTTTGGAATGCATATTTTTGCGTGTTTGAGGGTATATTTGGGCACAGTTTCAAGACACGATGTTATAAAGGGGCATTTTAGATTGGTACTATGCTCTAGTATTTATGCATAGACATCCCATATAATTGGCTAGACTAGCAGTCAGCGGTCCACTTCCGGGACAATTGGAAGCCATCTTGAATGGGTGAGTTTGCATGTTAATTAGATGGGAGCGATTAATCGAAAAAATATTTTTAAAGATGGCCGCCAGTTTGGCAGGTGAGCATATCAGACTTTAACACCAAATGATTACCAAATTCCCGTATGCAATAACTTTGCATTGTTTCTGTTTGTTCAATACCATGCTGCACAAGCTAAAACCATATCAAACAATCCAGTAAAGTACTTTTATGCATTAAAAAAGCATAAATTAAAACGCCAAACCGCCATCTTGAATGGGTGGGATTGACGCTTCAATTCGGTACACTTGCGCCTGTGCGGAGGTATTAGGGACTGCGCATCTAGCCTACTATAGGTGTTAAGATATCTATGTATTTATGTGGACCAAAAAAGAAGCAGGTTAAAGCCGATTTAGGAAATTTTCCAAAACACCAATTTTCGACAATTTCTGGATCAAAAAAATTTGAAAAATTCGTGTTTAATCACAGTTACAAGATATAATTTTTTAAATGGTCATTTAAGTGTAGTATTGTGCTATAGATCACGTAGTAAAAAATAATTTTTGGGGTTTTTAGCCCCTTTAATTTAATTTCTATATTATATTCATTTATAGGCAGCTTTCCTCCTCACCTCCTCCTAAGTAGTAATTAGCAAAAACTAGAATTTAAAGCAAGATGGCATTAGAGTTCCATTTCTCCTAATCAGTCAAGTGGAGTAAATATTGTTGTCAATCTGCAGGAGTCCTGCCTGCTAGGCTCTCTACCATAATTTGGTGTCGGATATTATATTGATCGATTATAATAAACCTCTCTGTGTACACACACACTTCACACTATTCGTATTTCGTAAACGACGTACCGGTACCATTGTGTTTCAAGACAAGTATATATGCCTCATGTATGCTGACGATCTCAAAATCTACTGCCCAGTGAGTATAGCATCAACGACTGTGAACGAATGCAAAAGAAACTCCATGCTTTCTCAAATTGGTGTAAAACGTAGAGGCTCAACCTCAATGTCACTAAGTACAACTTCATATATCATTCACCGACAAGAGAAAAAACACAATAGATTTCACATATTATCTCAATTACTCTGCGCTTGCTAAAGTCAACTTTATCCGAGACCTGGGTTTATAAATTATCAGCGATCTATTGTACAATGCACATCATAATCAATCAATCACATCAAAAATGCTTGGTTTTATGAGAAGAAACTGTACCAGGGACTTCTTTCTCTATTTAAAACACTACTAGCAAATTGTTCATGGCCTTCATGGCCACAAGTTAACTACGCCAGTGTGATTTGGAACCCGCACCTTGTGACAAAAACCAGAAGTATTGAGCGCATTCAACAGAAGTTTATAAAATGTGTGTTATTAAAAAATAATATTGTGTACTACCATGCTGATTATACCACCCTGTGCAAAAGTCTGAACATTCCAACCTTGGAAAATTGCCGCAAGGCATCTGACATAATATTTTTATACAAGCTATAGCACAATCAAATCGACTCACAATTGTTATGCCCAGTGAACCTGCATAGTTCCCTCTAGGTTCACTCGCAATCAACACACTTTCGCTATTACACGGAGCCGCATCGACTTGCTTAGATACTCATGTTAATAGAATAGGCTATAACTACGTAACTTACAATTCCCTTGTATGCCACTGCCCTAAACTGGACAAACAATACAGAAATGCGTACTAGTAGGCCTACAGATACTCTAAAAGTATACGTCAACGATGCTTTTTGCTAAAAAAAGCGTAAAATTGCGATTTTCCATGAGAAATTATTTTTCGATTGCGCTCAAATTTTTACACCAATATATTAATTTATAAAATAAAGGTTCTGTATAAAAATCGTTACAATCGGATAAAGCATGTAGGTGTTATTAAGTCAAAGAAATGTAAAATAAAAAAATAAAAAACGTAAAATTGCGATTTTCATGAAAAATTATTTTTTGATTGCGCTCAAATTTCACACAAATATATTAATTCATAAAATTAAGGTTCTGTGAAAAAATCATTACAATCGGATAAAGCATGTAGGCCTAGGTGTTATAAGTCAAAGAATGTTTTAAAAAATCGAAAAAATCGTAAAATTGTGACTATCACAAGAAATAATTTTTCGATTGCGCTCAAATTTCACTCGAATATATAAATTCATATAATTATGGTTCTGTGAAACAATCTTTACAATCGGATATTTTTATTGCCTCGAATTTCACACAATATATAAATTCATAAAATAAAGGTTCTGTGAAAAAATCATTACATTCGGATAAAGCAATGTAGGTGTTATAAGTCGAAGAATTTTTTTTTAAATTGAAAAAAACGTAAAATTGCGATTTTCATGAGAAATAATTTTTTGATTGCGCTCAAAAATGTGGCAGTTCTTGGTTCAGAGATTTCGAAGGCCTCCATAAAATTTCATCGCAATTGTAGTATCGGTTTAGCCGGAATCGTGCTAACAGACACACAATAATACAGAAAGAAAAAGAAAAAAAACATTCCGGATTTTTTTCCCCAGTGTAGTGAAATGGAATCTTTGCTTCGCTCATCCAATTATTCAATTTTTAGTTTGGAAATATTAATTTTTAAATCTAATCAATTTTGGTATCTGTATTGTAAGTTGTAACCTTATGCCTCCTCCACTATCTAATAGTCACTTAATTTACCTTACTTTAGTCTAGCTTAAGTAACTAGTATGTGTGTGTTACCCCAATGTGTTGAATCCGAAATCCGCCAATATGCAGATGACTGCACCCTGTCTGTACTGCGTCATTGACTCCCAGGAAGACGAGGGCATACTACAGAGTGACTTGGACAATATCCAACTGTGGTGTCAAGTTAATTGCATGTCATTAAATGAGCTAAAATGTCACCAAATGAGCATCACAAAATCAAAGCGGCCAGCTACATCAACGTACCACATAAACAATAGAAAATTTAGAATCAGTACAATCACTCAAGATTCTCGAATTTAACTGTAACTAGTGACTTAAAATGGAACATTCAAACGGAAATTGTCAGACTCAAAGCTGCTAAACTTTTTAAACGAGGGAGCGGAGCGACCGAGTGTCTCCATTCAACTCAAACGGCCCTCATTCTGTGATTCTGTCTGTCTGTCTGTCTGTCTGTCGAAAATCAGCCGAACCGCTGAACAGATTGCGCTGAAATTTTAAACAGACATCCGGTACGAGTTTACTGAGAATTGTTAACAAAATCAGCTAGATCCATTGCGATTTAAGCCTACAATAAATAAAAATGTGATTTTTTTAAATATCGATGGCATTTGTTTAGTAGCAGCTATCGGGACCACATCTACGTAGCTTGCATGGCCTATTGGTAAGCATTTAGCCTACCACACGGAGGGTTGAGGTTCGATACCCGTTAGCTCGAACTTTTTTTATATTTTACACCCACATATTTATTTTTGAGGGGTGTTAAATGGGAAATAAAACTTAGGTGATTTTGTTTTATCTTGGAAATATGTTAATGTTTCACGCTAATACGTTTTGAACACGATTCGCATTTCAAATGTTCAATTTAAATATATAGGGAAACGCCAAAGTCGTTGTTAAACGAGTGAGTGAGCCATGTGTTGAGTACCCGGTATCATTCCTCATACTGGGCTAGATCCTTAGGTATAGGGGAGGAAAGGGGATGTTCCCGGGTACTCAACACTTGGCTCACTCACTCACTCGTTTAACAACGACTTTGGCGTTTCCCTAGTATTTTTACACCCACATATTATTTTTGATGGGTGTTAAATGGGAAATAAAAATTAGGTGATTTTGTTTTATCTTGGAAATTTGTTAATGTTTCACGCTAATACGTTTCGAACACGATTACACATGGTGCTCACTCACTCGTTTAACAACGACTTTGGCGTTTCCCTAGTAGGATTCATTTCTAGAACACTGCATAGCGCCAGGTCCAATGTAAAAAGAACTGTATATATTAGTCTAATCAAGTTAATATTAGTAGTACTACCTATATGGATGCCCTGCGTGGCATCCCACAACTAAGGATAACATAAAAAAACTTGAAACCATACAAAATCGAGCCACTAAAAAACTAGTTTGCCCCGACTGGGGTTCGAACCCAGAACCTCCGGCTTAACGTTTAATATTATTATTATTATTAGCACTAAATCTCCATGTACTAGCTTAGTCTGTCATTTTGTTTCAGATATTTATCAATAGATTGTACTAAACCACCTTTCAAAACGGCGTTGGTGCCAATGGCCAAGGAACTTATCTTAGCACCAGCCCTTCTTGCACGGATTATTGTTGACAAACATTTGAAAAGAATCCCATTGCAGACGGCATGAGTCACAAGACGATATAGCCAACAATGAAGATGAATATTTCCAGATCCTC
>JAMZAV010006001.1:0-88208 GCA_024449915.1 Sweltsa coloradensis | reverse complement strand
CTTTTTAACTTCTAAGATTTGGCTTCACGCGTTAGTTTAAAAAAAAAACTTTGATTAACTTTAATGACTTTTAACTTTTTGAACGATTTTGCCACAAAATAATGGCATTCATCGAGAACAAAGCTTGCGGATGGTCAAAATTTCAACTCGATCCGATCCTCCGTTCGAACGTTATTGCGAGACATAAAAAAACAAAAAAAAACAAACAAACAAACAAAAAAAAAAAAAAAACAGTGACAAATTTTTCCGGCAGAGTCAAATGGAAACGTTCGCTTCGCTCGTTAATTATAGAAGCATTATCCGTAACTCAAGTCAGTTTTTATCATAGAATTTCGTCCAAAAAAAATGGAATTCAAGACACGCGCTTAATATTTTAACAATATTATTAGATTTTGCAATTAAACAAAAAATATCAATAAATAAATAGAACAATAGAACAGGAAGAGAATACAGAAGGTATAAAACCCTCAGCTTCTAGGATGGTCTATTTACGACTACAGGCGACAACCCTTCAATATGCATTTACAGTAGGGTGGGGTGGGAATTGAGGAAGGAAAAATGCACACAGAGAGTGTTTAGTGTTGTTTTATCTCCATGCATCACCCTCACGTCTTTATTAGCACCGTTGCCAAAATATGAGACGCAACGCCGAAATATTATCAAAGTCATCACAAAGAGTGAATGAGTTGGTAGTAGCTTAAATGAAATTCATTTCAATCAATTCTTGTATATTCTTAACTGTGACCATACTTTTAATTGTAATTAATTATAAAAAAGCAAAACATCAGGGATTTAATTTCGTAATTGACTACAAATTAGAACAAACTAAACAATTTTTTTAAACTGATAAATACGCCGCCCATAAGCAATGCGTAAACTCCGGGACAAATACAACTGTTACTATCGGCAAAGATTAGTCATGTGGGCTATCGGTATATATTTTTATATATATATATATATATATATATATAGGCAGGATTATTTACGATATAAATTTTGTTGGTACCAAATCAACTCCACCCCCCCCCCTTCCCACCGATACCCAGACCACACCACATAACCATACAACGCTCATCGACTTGAGACTTGTTCAAGACTTCAGGAGTGCTTCGGGACAAGGTTTGTTTCTTTCAAGTTTCAAGTCTTGCATGATTGTTGAATTGCAGGTATAATGTTTACAAATCTGCAAGCTAGCCAGCCACCCTTTCTTGGGAATAAATGGTCTCTCTCACTCTCTCTCTCTCTCTGTCCGTGTTTCTGGGCTCGCGCGCCCAAGAAACAAGCAGACTGTTGTGGTTGTTCAGAGACATTGCTATAGTGGGCAAAAACTTTCGCACCAAATTTTATCCAATTTTACTTTTAAAGATTATCGCTTGTCTAATTAAGTTACGGCTACGAAATTCGTAATACTTTTAATTAGAACCCCCGAATAGATGCCCTTGAATTTTTCATTAGTATTTGGTCCCATTAAAAAGTTGTTTTAAAAAAATATTTGCTGATAACCCAACGGATTTTAAGAAATCTGAAACAATACACATCATTTGACGAAGTTCTCTGTACGAGAAAAAAAAATCATCGGTATTGATCTTTTGGTCTAATAGTACATACAATTTACTTTTACCACTCAAAATCAACAGTTCTCCTTCCTCTTAAAGATTTAAATATGTTTCCCAATTAAACTTAAAAAGACACTGCCTCCACATTCTTACCCTCTTGCTTGGAAAAAACTAGTAGTAACTAATGGCTCCAAACCAAAGTAAGTTGGCAAAACTGAAGACTCCTAAAGAAAGCAAAACCACCCCAATCATGCCTTTCGTAATCCCTACTAACAGTATCACTTGACTAAAACACTCTCCCTCCCCCTTCTCCAACTATTCACCCTCAACCGGCAGTCTTCTCAAGAAGCGCCTAGCTGGCCACCCGCGCGCTCTCCAGGTCTTTCATCTAAATGCTAGCTCCTTCTATCACACTGCCTCGACCTTCAGGCCGTTGTAGAGGATAGTAGGCCACACGCTATTCTGATCAGTGAGTCGTGGCTAAAACCTACCCTCAACTCTTCACTGGCAAGACTAGATGGGTACAGGCTGATCAGAAACGATCGCACTAAACGTTTGCGGGGAGGGGTCTGTGCTTACATCCGTGATGATGTGAAAAGTAAAATTCTTTCTAAATCACCCAACGAGTATTGTTCCCGGCCGGAATACATGATATTGGAATTAAAATTTCAAATCACTCAATACTTATAGCAGTTGTCTACCGTCCTCCGAAATTGGGTTTCTCACAGACTTTGAAAGTTCACTCTTACAATCATTCCCCCTTATGAGCACGTAATTGTAATGGGTGACTTTAATACCAACCTACTAGCTGTTAATCACACAGATACAAAGCAAAACTCAACTACCATATTCGAATCATGCAATCTAACTATATTACCACTAGAACCAACCCATCATACCTCCACCTCGCATACATGTATGACCTCATAATGACGTCAAACCGTGACAAAGTCCTAAATCACGGTCAACTCTCTGTACCAGGCATATCAGCCCACGACTTATTATATTTACAATATTCAATTCGTACGCCGAAACAAAAAACCCAAAAATTATTTCACGACTAGCACTAAAAACTCATAGAAGAAGACGAATTTAGAACCGATTTTTATTCTTTACCTTGGGACACTTTAATCAACCTCCCCACAATTGCAAAAAGCTTTCAGCATTTAATTTAGATTTTTAACCTGTATGATAAACACGCCCCTTTAAAAGTCATCAGAGTACAAAAACCACCTTCCCCAGGCTAAAGCTGAGATAAGAAACCAAAGGCCCAGGGGGGACGGGCATTCAAAAAATTCAAATCAACCCTGACCCGAGCATGAAAATGAATCCCGACGTTTAAGAAACAAAAGCAAAACGGCGTCAACCTTACCTTACTGGCCCCCAAAATCCTATAAAAAAAAATGGCAACACCTTCACATTGGGCTGGGCAAAAAAAAGGGGCCCGGCTCTATCAAAATTTCCCCGGGAAAAACCCTTAAACAATTATTCTACTACTCCGCCCACAAAATTAAAACCCCGTTCTAAAAGATGGCATTTAAAGAGCAAAAAGATCATCTAACACCAAGTATATCAATTTCATTTCAAACACGTGACCCCAAAAAGGGCAATAAACGTAATTAAACGAGTAAAATCGAATGCTGAAGGCGTAGATTAATCCCCATAAAACTGATTCAAACATGATCAATATGTCCCCAAATTTTAATCGAACCTATTACTCCCCTTTTAACTTCTCACTAACACTCACGTTTCCCCCGACATCGGGAAACAGGCACTTTTTCGTCCCTACAAAAGAAACCAAACCCCCCACATGTTCGGATACTGTCCAATCAGACCCCACCATCTCTCTCAAAGGGTGCTCGAGAAATTTTTTTCACACTCAAATAATTTAATTTCTAAAGAAAAAATATATAGACCAGCCCAAATAGGATCCTTTCCAGTCTGAGGCACGCGCTTCAAAGTAACTGACGATATACAAAAAAAAAGGGACAGTGACAACTACACTTCTGATTTTATTTGATTTTTAGAAAGGGTTTGCACATTTGATTTGGACATACTAATGATAACTTGAATCTAAAAAATTTTTCCCCGCACAACTCTTCAGTGGATGCATTTTTCCCTCAGTGGAAACAGCAATGTTAGATCGGGTGATAAAAAATCTGAATGGATCCCATTTAAGGGGGGTGCCTCAAGGCAGTGTACTGGGCCTTTATTATTTCACTCTTTATTAATGACATATCGAAATTCTAAAAATTTTGTTATAAACATTTTTTCGTCAAAAACCTTCAAATTTCTTCATTTCCCCCCTCGCAATTTAAACCCAAGCAATTCAAATATAAACGAGGATTTGCAATCTTACATGCCTGGGCGCCCAAAAATTGTTGACTTAAACCCCAAAAAACCCCAATTATGATTCATTTATCAAAAAAGCTAGCAAAAATAGCCGCACAAAAATCAACCCCGTTCCTTAAAGGCCGACATACCTTTTTTGGTCATTTAGAAAATTGGGGCTCTTTATGACAGATGACATGACCGGGGGGGAACATATCAAACACGTGGTCGAAAAACCTACGCATCTTTACACTCTTTAAACCGTTTAAAAAACTTCCTCCCCAAAAAAATTAAAATCAAGCTCGTACAAAACCTCGTCTGCCCATTTGATTATTGCGACGTTTGACAATGACCCAAAAGGGACTCTTATTCGTCTTCAGAGAGCTCAAATCCCGTGTTCGTTTTATTTAGTATAAAAAAATATGACAATTACCCCTGGATTCAAAATCTTTTAGGGATTCTCTAAATGACCCAGAAATTACACTGATTTGCCCTTTTTCTCGTCTGCTCTCAAATAACACCTTCTATCTGGGTCTAAAATTTTTAAAACTTATTCTCAAAATCCTTCAACATAGATCTAGATCAAGTACTAGTTAAAAATTCCAACCCTAGAACCAATTTCTTGACCCTCTTTTACAATAAACCTATTCGAGCTGGGGAAAATCTCCCAAACCCGCACAGGGATTTTACGGGAATTGTTACGACACTTTCAAACGTAAAAATATATCAACATTACCCGATAATTATAATTAATTAGCTCTTAAACACAGCCGCTAAGCCTTTTTTAAAGATTGAGTAATGCAAAAACCCGTCTGCTCATGAATTTCGCACTTTTTCATTATTTTTGTAATCCTGTAATGTAGTGATTTGTTGTAATTTGGAAGTGGTTGGATGGAAGAGAAGGTTAAAGGCCTTAAACCCGCCATCAATAAAGACACAGTCAAAAAAATAAATCTCTCTCTGTTCCTGAACAGGGGGAAGAATATGAAAAGTTGTAAATTTTAAATTGTTGTTTTTAAACTCAAAAAAGCATCAATCAAAAACAAAATATCCCAATGATTTCATTGTTATAAAACAAAACGGGTCTTAAATTAGAAGGGGAAAAATAGGCCAAAATTTTAACTTAAACCATGCCCCAAACACACCACAAAGTTTATGTTAAAAAAGCCACAGGCAACTAAAAAGTTGGGTTGAAAAGAATTTTTTTGGTTTATTTTGGGTTAAGGGGCGTCAACCGTTTGGTCATAAGCCCCTCTAGCCAAGGAGGGGGAGGGGGGGAGGAGGGGCCCCCTGCTGGGGCAAACCAGCCACGGGTAAGGGGGGGGAAGGGGGGTTTTTTCACTCCCGGTCCGGTCATCGTTCGTTGTGTCATTGCTCGACGCGGGGGGTCATCAAAAAGACCAGCGAGAAATCCAAATTTGCTTAGAAATCAATGTTAGCGGGGAAAAAGGAGACATTTGGGTATTTTGGGCTGGGGTTTTAGGGAAAAAAAAAACCCAAAAAATCCCAATTGCCCGGTACCACCTCCGATTTGGCCCGTTAGCCCAGAATCCAAGATGGCGTCCAACAAGGTGTAAAATCCGGATAAACCCATTAAAAGTACTATTTTTGTTCATTGAACACGTCAGTGGGGTTCATTTTACGGTTTTAGGGGTCGCGGAGAACGAATGAATGTGTTGCGTAAAAGCCCCAGAAACAGAAGTACCATTTCCAAAATGGCGGCCACTTTGATGGAGAAAACTGGGTCTTTTTTCCCCTTTGAGTAAATACCATTTTATACGTGTGAGACATTGTGGTACCGGGCTGAATTATGGGTAATAAACCCTCTGAATCTTAATCTGCCCGATACCACCTCAGATTTCGACCCATTTGCCCGGAATTCAAGATGGCGTCCAACATGGTGTTGAAAAGCGTAGGAAAAGTCCTATTAATTTTGGGTGAACACTTCAGGAGGGTTCATTTTAAGGTTGTCGGGGTCAAGGAGAACGATGGAATGTGTTGCGGAAACGCAAAAGAACCGGAAGTACCATTTTCAAAATGGCGGCCACGTTCATGTGGAAAAAACGGGATTTTCCGTTTTTTTCGGGATAAATACCATTTCATGTGGGAGACATTTGGGTACCGGCATAATTTGTAAGTAACAAACTATTTCGAATCTGAATTTGCCCGGTACCATCTTGGATTTTGACTCATTTGGCCGGATTTCATGATGACGTGCAACAAGTTGTTAAAAAGGGATGCACCTATTTAAAGTCCTATTAGTGCTGGATGAACACCTTAGAAGGGTTCATTAAAGGGTTTACCGGGTCAAGAAGAGCGATGGAACGTGTTGCGGTAACGCCCAATAAACGGAAGTACCATTTTCAAAATGGCGGCCACTTTGATACCACAATGTCTCACACGTATAAAACGGTATTTACCCAAAGGGGGCAAAAAAACACTTTTCTCCACATCAAAGTGGCCGCCATTTTGAAAATGGTACTTCCGTTTCTTGGGCGTTACCGCAACACGTTCCATCGCTCTTCTTGACCCGGAAAACCCTTTAATGAACTCTTCTTAGGTGTTCATCCAGCACTAATAGGACTTTAACAAGCCCCGCTGAATCTAAATCTACCCGGTACCACCACCAGCGAGGCTTATTACCCATAATTCAGCCCGGAACCACAATGTCTCACAAGTATAAAATGGTATTTATCCAAAGAGGGCAAAAAACACTTTTCGCCATATCAAAGTGGCCGCCATTCTGAAAAAGGTACTTCCGTTTCTTGGGCGTGACCGCAACACGTTCCATCGCTCTTCTTGACCCGGAAACCCTTTAATGAACCCTTCTAAGGTGTTCATCCAGCACTAATAGGACTTTAATTAGGTGTATTCCTTATTAACAACTTGTTGCACGTCATCGTGAAATCCGGGCAAATGGGTCAAAATCCAAGATGGTACCGGGCAAATTATGATTCGACATAGTTTGTTACTTACAAATTATGCCGGTACCCAAATGTCTCCCACGTGAAAGGGTATTTATTCCATGTAAACGGAAAATCCCGTCTTTTCCAAATGAACGTGGCCGCCATTTTGAAAATAGTACTTCCGGTTCTTTTGCGTTTCCGCAACGCATTCCATCGTTCTCCTTGACCCCGAAAACCTTAAAATGTACCCTCCTTAAGTGTTCACGCCAAAATTAATAGGACTTTTCCTACGCTTTTCAACACCATGTTGGACGCCATCTTGAATTCCGGGCAATGGGTCAAAATCTGAGGTGGTACCGGGCAGATTAAGATTCAGAGGGGTTTATTTCCCAAAATTCAGCCCGGTACCAAGTTGTCTCACACGTTTAAAATGGTATTTACTCAAAGGGGAAAAAAGACCCAGTTTTCTCCATCAAAGTGGCCGCCATTTTGAAAATGGTACTTCCTTTTCTGGGGCTTTTACGCAACACCTTCAATCGTTCTCCGCGACCCCTTAAACCGTAAAATGAACCCCACTGACGTGTTCAATGAACAAAAATAGTACTTTTAATGGGTTTATCCGGATTTTACACCTTGTTGGACGCCATCTTGGAATTCTGGGCAAACGGGCCAAAATCCGAGGTGGTACCGGGCAAATTCGGATTTATTGGGGGTTTTTACCTATAAATCAGCCCGGTACCCAAATGTCTCACATTTTGCCGCTAGTATTAAAAATCTTCAATTTTTTTACCAGTCTACAAGGGAAGGGGGGAAGGGGGCAAGGTCCCCGACGACGATTGACAGCGCTCGCCTCTAGTTTCGGGGTGTAAGATACTCTGCTTTTTCTAGCTGATGTTTGCGAGGTGGACTTTTTCTCTTGAATCGCCTTTTACGATTAGCAGAGCCATGCTCTGGGCCAATTCTTCCCCGGGCCCAGACGGGATTAAATAGAACCTAAGCTGTGCATCTCGTAAAATAATGTTTCAAGTTGCAAATAGTGAGGACCTAAGTCCCGTCACAGGTCAACAACCTACATCAGGCCAATGCGCAACATCTTCTTTTTATATCCAATCTCCAGGCCATTTTGATTTTGTTATGAAATAACGGTGAACGTTCAGAGATTAAAGTGAATTTAATTACTATAAGCACACAGACATTTGTGACAGGTTAAACAATGTACTGTGGGTAATTCAGTCACTACCTGTTGAAGTTCATACATCTAGCACTAGATTTGAATTTAAACAGGCTATGGCACAATTATAACACTCCCACTTGCCATAGGCCTAGTCTTAATACACAAGAGTCCCAAATTCTTCACACACCATCCGTGCTTTGCAGGAGACAAGCTTTTGGTCGATGCCTGCAATCATTTCTTCTGTTCTTCTTAATTTCATACAAATGTGTCCCTCGAGCACCATCTCTCTGACAAAATGATGCTATTTATCAATGTGCTTTGTACGCCCATGTAGTGCTGCATTCGAAGTAAGCATGACGGCGCTTTGGTTGTCACAGCACACGCCGATGTGTTGATGGTTACCCCCAATGGGTAATTCATTAAGTAGTCGTTTCAGCCACGTTGCTTCTCTGGCAGCTTGGCTGAGTACCATGTACTCCGCCTTGGTTGTTGAGACGGTGATGTCGGTTGCTTCTTGCTTCACCTGCTAACTGCTGCACCTGCGAGCTTGAAGATGTAGAAGGACGACGATTTTCTCATATCGATATCATTGGCCCAGTCGGAGTCACTATAGGCTTCCATTTGTTCTGCGGATGCTCTGCGATAGACGAGTTTCGTCTTTGCGGTCCCTTTTAGATAACGCATTATGCGCTTTACTGCCCTCCAGTGCGCTTGTCCCGGGTTAGAGTTGAACTGACTAACGACAGAGACAGCGTGCACTATGTCTGGTATGGTGGCCATCGCAGCATACATTAGGCTGCTTACACCACTCGAATAAGATATTTTATCCATAGCTTCTCTTTCTGCATCTTCTGCAGGTTCCATCACCTTGGTAAGTTTCTGAATATTGTCCAAAGGAATAGATACTGGCTTTGCTTCATAGTCTGGCGTGGTGTGAATCGAATGTGCATTTTTATATCGAAGTCCAAATTTTTTATGCGTGTACTACATACCAAAAAAGTCATTTTTAGACCAGGAGTTCATTCGTCTTGCCATCCATTTACCTATGGCAGCCATCTTTAAAGATGGCGTCAAAGTGTAATAAGACTACCACATTTCGGAGGAAACTTGGCATGTGCACCACTTTTACTATTAAATCGACCATAAGGAACTCAAATATGGCATCAGAAATAGTGTTTCGTGGATTTTGAGGCCGTAAATTGTAACTTTTACACATTTTAAGACAATTTTGTTACGAAATTTCACTGGTTTCTACGGCACCCGAGTTGACTGTAATAACACGAATAGAGGAAAGAAGAACAAAAGAACAAAACTGCAGTGCTTACCACCGGGTTTAGAAGGGTTGATCCAGGAATTAAAAAGTACTCCGACTTCTTCCAGACAGGACGCATGCCCAATCGAACATGCAAGGCCGAGAACAGTAACTCGTAAGCGTCGGAGCAAGTGACTGTCACCATTGTTGACAGTCCAGGTTACATGATTATAGGCATTGGACACCAATGTCTGAACGTATTTCTGTAACAAGAATAACGTAGCTAATTACAATGCAAAGATGATCCACATAGAACACATAGCAATATTTTAAGAGAATACTATATTATGTTTAGAGGTGCGTGTGTATAGATAGTATTTTCAAGTGTAATTTTTTTCTCCTCCTATGCCAAAAGCTTGATTCTTCAATCATTTTTCTTCCTAGCTATCCAAAATGATAGCCAGTGGCGTTCGTGAAAGTCGTCTTTGCTCTGGGGCCTCCTGCCACCAGTCCAGGGGTACGTGGTCCTGACTTGTAGGCCATTATAGTCGACCAGACGTGCGACTTCTTCACCCACAACGTGCCAAATTCTTGCATGAAAACAATGAGCACTGTTTGATCATTTGGCACGGTGTCCCGGAGTAAGCTCTCCGGGCCATAGGTAGACTCAATAAACCTCATATCAAATCCGACGATACAATTTTAGCATCTATTTTTTTGGCTAATTTCAAAACCTTGTGTGAACTTTTTTCAGATTTTTTAATTTAAAATTTGGTCCATCAAGGTTGAATTAATATAAACTGAATAAAGATTTGTATAGGCCTACACAAATTGTAGATACTATGGAAAATAAAACAAAATAGGACTTGAAAACCTTAGTTTTAAGTGAAAATATAGCGCTATGTAGCATCTATTCACAAAACGCTATTTTCACGTACCTCTACATATGTTTGATTAAACTATGAAAACGCCAAATAGTCAGGATTTAAGAGACTTGACCTTGCATTTTTTGATACAAGCAAGGCACTTGGCACACGTGTTCTAGGGACTATACCCTACTTATAGTCAGGCGTCAGATGTTCAAAAATATCTCGCACTTCACGCAGAATGGCCAACTTTGATTTTATTTCTGAAATCGATTATATACATAGAAGGAAGTATTTTCTCACTTGGTGTCACACTTGTCACATTAATAAAATCCAAGATGGCGGCTAAAACATAAATTTTAAAGAAATAATTATATCTCAGCAACCAAAGGTCAAAATAAAAAAACACAAGAGGTAAAAAATACTGGAAATTGTGTTTTACTTATGAAAAAATTTAAAAAAAGTTAATTCCAAGATGGCGTTGGAATTTTGAATTTTAACATATACCGTACTTTAAAATGGATAACCAACGTTAATATTATTTTTTGAGTCGTTTAAATATGTATTAAGCTAGTATTTAATGAATTGTTTTTAAGTTAACGTAAAAATTTAATCCAAGATGGCGGACCAAACAAAAATATAAAATTAATAATTATATCTCAGCAACCAAACGTCAAATTAAAAAAACACACGACGTCAAAAGTATTCATATTTGTATTGAAGTAATGAAAAAAAAAAAGGTAAATTTCCAAGATGGCGCCTGAATTTGGAAGTTAAACATATTATTCTACTTTACAATAAACAACCATCGCCAATATTATTTGCTAACCGATCTAATATGTATGTTAGAGTATTAAATGGATGGTGTTAAATCGAAGGGAGAATAAAGTACAATATGGTGACCAAAATGTATATTTAAACAATATAATTAATGTCTCAGAAACCAATGCATAAATGAAAAGACACATGATAACAATAATATAAGCAATTGAATCAAACATTCGGGAAAATATGATAATGAAACAATGAAAATTATCAAAATGGCACCTAATTTTTTAAGCGTACACAAAGAATAAGAAACGTGATATTAGATTCGATATTAGAACTACAAAATGTAGTTGTAAAACTGGATGCACCAAACAAACTTGCGGCTGCCGGCGTTATAAGTTCTCATGTTCACCCATGAGTGGGTGTGGAGACCTATGCGAGAATGCATATTTTGAGACAGTCTGGGAATGTGATTCAGACACTGATGAAGATTGAAGTGTCAGTATGTAGATATTTGTTGTTCATAAACTCTTTAATTGACAATATTATATTATTTCATAACCTAATTACATTTTCTTTTTCAGAAAAATTACTTTACAAGAAAATATTGCAGATTTTATCGTTATAATTGTAAAATTCTACAACCCATAACGACGACGATTATAAACCTTAACACTTACAAGATCTTGTCTATGTAAGGCATAAGTAATGCTATTTCTGACAGTAATCAAAATGATAAAATATCACGTTTCTTATTCTTTGCGTACGCTTAAAAAATTAGGTGCCATTTTGATAATTTTCATTGTTTCATTATCATATTTTCCCGAATGTTTGATTCAATTGCCAATATTATTGTTATCATGCAGTGGCGTATCCAGGAATTCCTAAAGGGGGGTTGAATCAATTTTTTCATAGATGTGCCGAAGGCCAAGTGGGGGGTCCGGGGGGCTTTCCCCCCACAAAAATTTCTTCTTGAAGGTAATTTTGGTGAAAATCTGTGCATTTTTAAAGCACCACCAACTTTTTATCTACTAAAATCCTGTTTTTAATCTAAAAGTTTTCTCTATCAAGGTCATTTTGGTCAAATCTGTGCTTTTTAAAGCATCACCAACTTTGTATCTACTAAAATCCTCTTTTAGTCAGATGGTAATTTGTAGATGGTAAAAGGGGGGGGGGGTTGTCCCCCCTCTCCCCACCCCCCTTGGATACGCCACTGTATCATGTGTCTTTTCATTTATGTAATGGTTTCTGAGACATTAAAAATGTTGTTAAAATATACATTTTGGTCACCATATTGTACTTTATTCCCCCTTTGATTTAACACCATCCATTCAATACTCTAACATACATATTAGATCAGTTAGACAAATAATATTGGCGTTGGTTGTAAATTGTAAAGTAGAATAACATGTTTAACTTCAAAATTCATGGACCATTTTGGAAATTTACTTTTTTTTTTTTTTTATTACTTCAATACAAATATGAATACTTTTGACGTCGTGTGTTTTTTTCAATTTGACGTTTGGTTGCTGAGATATAATTATTAATTTTATATTTTTGTTTGGTCCGCCATCTTGGATTAAATTTTTACGTTTATTTAAAAACAATTCATTAAATACCAGCTTAATACATATTTAAACGACTCAAAAAATAATATTAACGTTGGTTATCCATTTTAAAGTATGGTGTATGTTTAAATTAAAAATTCCGGCGCCATCTTGGAAATTTACTTTTTTCAATTTTTTTTCATAAGTTAAACACAATTTCCAGTATTTTTTACCTCTTGTGTTTTTTTTAATTTGACCTTTGGTTGCTGAGATATAATTATTTCTTTAAAATTTATGTCTTAGCCGCCATCTTGGATTTTATTTATGTGACAGTGTGACACCAAGTGAGAAAATACTTCCTTTTATGTATTTAATCGATTTCAGAAATAAAATCAAAGTTGGCCATTCTGCGTGAAGTGCGAGACATCTGCCCTCTGACTATAATGTTGATGTGGAGCCATCGTGATATCCCGTGCAGGGACCCTTTATTGCATGTTTCCTACCCCTGCGTGTTTGAAGGGTAGATTAGCAAAACAATTCGGTGTTTGGTGATAGAAACTTGAAATTTTTACCAGATATGGGTAACATTAGGCTTAACATACTGGCAACCGGGAACTGCGGATTTCTTCATAGTTAAGGGATGATAGGGGTTTTAATTTTGGGGGTTGAACATTTTGATTTGAAGTTTTATTGATGACACCCTTAGTGTAATGTTGGATTTCTTCATTAAAGAGCTTCCCAAAATCTTCAAACAAAATGATGGTGTTAGAAATATGACTAGCGACCCCTAATTTGGTCATAATGACCTGTAGACATAATGACCTTAGTAATGACCTATTTGAAAAATTGTTAAACATAGTCGTGTGACCACTCTATTTAAAGCTCCAATGAAGTAGAATAATATGGAATAAATTTCAACATGTCACGTTGACCTGTGATCTTTATTGTCCTTTATTTGACCTTGATAACTGTTTCAGCATGACTGCATAATGTATATTTATAGCAGTTCCAAATGCACGCGGTATATTAACAAGTTGATTTATTAAATGCACTCAACATGTAAGTATATCAATTTGATATTAGGCTGCATTGAGAACGCTTTTTACTGTCGCGTTGATGGATGAGCAGTTTGTGTAACATTGAACCCCCCCACCCCCCTCTTTTACTATAATTTTACTTCGTCGTTTTTCAATGTGTTTTACGTAGAATATAGCATTTTAAAAGGAGTAACAAGTTCCTGGTAGATCGTTATGGTAATAAACCATAAAAAATGGTGTCCCACTCGAGTACGTCGAGAAGCAGCGCCTCCTCGGCGTTCACATCACAAGCGACCTCCGATGGAACGTGCACACCGACATCGTGCGGACCAAGGCGTTGCAGGTGCTGGGTTTTGCGGCCCGCAACCTGCACGGCTGCACGCCATCGCTCAAGAGGATGCCTACCTGTCACTAGTCAAGCCCTCCATGACTTTCGGCCTCCCCGCCTGGCACCCAACCACCATCGAGAACACTACCAAGCTTGAGAGGGTGCAGAGAAGGGCACTGGATTTTATACATGGCCGTAACCTCCCCCCACCCTGTGACCAGAATCAGGTTATGCCAATGACCATGCACCTGCAGTACACAGACCTGGTGTTTTTTAAAAGATGCCTCAGCGGTGCCACTGATTTTGACGTGTGCGCGCGCATTATCCAGGGCCGCGTGTTGAGAGGCGACGATAGTAGGCACCCCCGCCTCCAACCCCCTCCGGCCAAAGGAGTGCTCGGCCGACGTGCTTTTTCTTTCCGGGTTGTTAACCAATGGAACGACCTGCCGCCCGCTCTCAAAGACTGCTCAGTGAGACATTTCCCTTCAATGTGCAGGGAGCACTTATGGGAGAACCAACTGCATGTGCTAAATTAGTTAGTTTCAAGTGCTTCATCAAGGCTCTTCCCGACACGAGATTTCCACAGATTTTGAGTGTTTTAGCAAGATATTATTTGCTAGCGTCGAGCCGTCGACGCCGTTTCTTGTTGTAAATTTAAACAATAATAATAATAATAATAATAATAATAATAAAAAAAAAAATAGTACCGGTAATTGCGTTGATGAAGTTATCCTAATCCAAGGGTGAATCGTGGCCAATCAGTGGTCCGTCTGTCAAATAACTGAAAGCTATAGTTGCTCATCAATGGAGTAAAATTTAACAAGGAATTGATTAAAGTCGGTATATCAACTTGAAAAAACTTTTAATATGTTAAAGATGTTGATGTTTTAGAACGTTGGTTAACCCTCCGTCACTCGCGCGGAATTTCTTAACACCCATCCCTCGCGTGGGGTTTGTCAAACCCCAAATTATTTTGGGCTGTAATTAGTGCAGAAGTATGTTTTGGATATTTCTGTCTGTGCTCATATGATTTGTAGAACTACTATGTAGGTGGTTTTTTACTGGGAGGACAGGGAAAATAAAATGCCAATGAACCTTTTTGTATGAAATATTATTTTGTTGTATTTTTCAGATTTAAAAATGGACATTTTCAAAATATTCAAAAAAGGTGTCGAAATAATGCAATTTTAAGTTTTGTTTTCACTTTTTAGTAATAAAGATGAACCAGTTAGTAAATTTCAAGAAGAATTTTTCCAAAATTCCATAATTTCAAAATTTAAGCCAAAATAGCATTGAGTTTCCCTATGCTGTTACTGTAACGTGATCACTCGCGTGGGGTTTCAGAAACCCCAGCCAAGTTTAGACCGGCAATATAACGACACCAAAAGCCCTAATGATTAGAGGGTTACAAATTTCGCTAGCAGATAGAGTGACTTGCAGGTACTGAGAATCTAGAGTCGGTACCACAGTCTGACTGCAGAGATACCGAGTCGACTGTAGACCACTGGGGTTTGTAGAACCCCACGCGAGTGACGGAGGGTTAAAGGGGGAAAAATTCCAAAAAATTCTGCTGCGCTCGGCAGCGATTTTAGTGGTTTTCCGGCCGAACGTGGACTGACGTCATTGTACGCCCGGCTCGCCGGCTGACTTGAGCTTCGTATGCGCGCTCGGTCCCCCGCCCCGCATAAAGAGATAACATTGCAGTATAGTTTCATCATTCAACAGTGCGGTGAAAGAATGTGCATCAGCTGAAGTAATAGTGTAATAATATCGATGCTATATTATAATGGTGTATGTTAGTCTAAATATAAAATGGTGATCAAGTGCATGTGAATATGAATGTAATAATAGAAAATAAATTACACAAACAGCTATCATTTCATCGGTTTCCAAACTGTGATAAGCATACCAGCAACTATTGTCATACATGTCTTTGTTTTTCATAAAAAATATTTATTTTATATTTTTCCGTGCACATTTTGTCCTAATATTGTGAGCAAATGCATGTTTATGCAATAACCATCATATGTAGAATCATTCAAAATCAATGATACCTAATAAACAGTCATTCTTTATAGAAGAGCGTTGTGCGCGAGGTTCAACCCAACTTTAGCCCCAAACCATTTAGCAGACAATCACATTAGAAATAGAATCTTCCTAACACGACTGTACATGACACAAGCATGCACTCACATTTATCTGAGCGGTCGTAAACACCCAGCGCGCAATCTGTGTTGTATACGTGATAAGTTATGCGATACTTGAGGATACTTCTACGCACTTACCAACGCACTCGTATTCAAACAAATACAGATCATTTCTAGTAAAGAAAACACAGATGAAGATAGATTTAGATGCCGCCCCCCCCCCCCCCCCCAAAACACACACGCACACACATTCACAACATGAATATTATATTGCTGCATGAACGTACTGCTAAAACGTATTTTACAATAATTGTTTCATATTTGGTACCTAGATGATAATGTAATGTGAATTTGACATACAAAATAACATGTTTTACACAGGTGCCCTAGAATCTTACCACAATGAAAGACCTTCCAAAGCGAGTTCACTATCCATACGAAGGAATGGAAGCACGTGGTATACTCGCTATACTTGATCATAATCAATAATCATCATAATTGATAATAATTCATCGTCATCATCATATCATCATCTTCATCATAATTGGTGCTCTACAAACGAAACGCACAGCTGCGAGTAATCGACTGATTGGGTCTTGAAAGCCGAGCACTTCGTAACGCCGGCCGCGAGCCGGCTACACGCTCGGGTCGACTCGATGAGTGGCCGCACAGTGACGTCATTTTTAGGCCACTAGTTTTCGTCAGTGCAGTGATGTTTTAAAAACTCTATTTACTTAGCAACCAGATGTCCGATCAAGCTGCATCTAAGATCTTTTTCGTGAAATTGAATGGTTAAAGATATGCTATGGAGTGCAACCAAGATGAGATAATTCCTTTAAGGGCCGCTTTTATTGGGGTGAAATGAACGTTTTTTCTTATGATTGGACCAAAATGTGACTTGCTAGAAGTGTACTGTAGTATGACGTTAATATAATTTATAAACAAAAACATTTATAATACAAACCAAAAAAATGTTTGAATCGTGGACCTTTTGGGACCATTTTCCGAGAGCGTGCACTCTCTCGCTCACTGGTGGCGCGACAGTGAGTGCATTTGCTAAATATTTTATAAACCGCATCAAATTAAACAAATTTCTGCTCTTTAGCACAGCCAGTCATAATATTGTTCATAAATCTAAGGCCAAAATGACCAGTCAACAACTAATGTCATTCGTATTGACTTGATCCTTCTTTGTAATCCAACAAATTATTTTAAACTAGGAAAACGCTAAAGTCCCGCCACGTTGAAGGATGAGCTTTTTATAGTTTTTAGTTTGCGTGGCATATCTTTACTTTTGCAAGTGCTTTGTTTTGTTGCCTACGCATTGAAGTGATTGTTGTCAAGTTTCTATTGTTTCTTGTCAATTGGTATTATTTACCTTAAAAAACTTATATTAAAAGCTTTATTTCAATGGATTCTGGCTAACTTTTTCAACTTTTTCTTTCAAAAGGTACTACATCACCATAACCTTAATGTCCATGTATAATATGAACGTTGTAGCCCCACCCGTTTGGTCAGAATTGGCCCAAACAGCACAAAAATATTGCACAAAAAATCAAAAAACTTATATTAAAAGCTTTATTTCCATAGATTTTGGCTAATTTTTTCAACTTTTTCTTTTAAAAAGCAATACATCACCATTACCTTAATGTCCATGTGAAATATGAACGTTGTAGCCCCACCCGTTTGGTCAGAATCGGCCCAAATGTCACGAAAATATCGCACTAAAAATCGAAAAAAAAATCGTAAAAGTACGATATTCATGAGAAATATTTCTTCGATTGTACCCAAAAACGTAGCAAGTCTAAGTTCAGAGATTTCGAAGGTCCTGTCAAATTTTCATCGAGATCGCATATGCCGTTTGCCCGGTAGAGACCGAACAAACAGACAAAAATACAAACAAAAAAACAAACAAACAAACAAAAAAAAAAAAAAACACCCGAGCTAAATTTTTTGGGGGGGTCAGTGAAATTGAAGTCTTCGCTTCGCTCGCTACGCTCATCCAAAAACCAATGTTCATTCTTTGAAAGATTAAATCATTGTAGGTTTTAATTAGTATTTCATTAATTATTATTGATTGTATTTTGTATTCTTTTATTGATGTAGTTGATGGTTTAAAGTGCTAATGGAATAATTACATATTTTAAGTTTATAACTTGAACTGTTTATTATTCTTCAAACACATTAAGTGATATAAACCTGCTATTTTACTTGTACTAGTTTTATGTTTTTTATCATTTTTATATCTTTGTATTGTTCACTAGTGTGGTTATTTTTTACTTGTGTAATAATTGTAATTTGTATTGTGCTTGGTTCAGCAGAACAAAAGGCCTCATGGCCTTAAGGGGAATCCTTAGACCCAAATATGATTTCTTAAGAATGCAGTAACGACGTCTGAAAAGTAAGTAGAATGTAAGAGGGGTTTAATAAAAGAGCGGGTTATTTTTTTGAAATTTTTTTGACGGGGCATAACCTCAGAATCAACAATTGTATTCAAATTAGTGGAATCAGTTGCTCAAGTTCAAAATTGAATTTTTAGCAGCGGTTTTTAGTATATTATTTCTACACTCCTTTATCTACAACCTAAATAAAAGGATTTTTGGTTTTATATGGTTTGTTGCGTTGCACAATTTTTTTCGCCTGCCGGTACAATTTCAAATTTTGTACCGTTTAACGGAAAAAATCGTGCAACGCCTGAAACCATATAAAACCAATAATACTTATATTTAGGTTGTAGATAAAGAAGTGTAGAAATTATAAACAAAAGCCGCTGCTAAAAATTCAATTTTGAACTTGAGCAACTGATTCCAGTAATTTGAATACAATTGTTGATTCTGAGGTTATGTCCCGTCAAAAAAATTTCAAAAAAAAAACTCCTCTTTTATTAAGCCCCTCTTACATTCTACTTACTTTTCAGACGTCTTTACTGCATTCTTTAGAAATCATATTTGGGTCTAGGGATTCCCCTTAAGCTTTGCCAAGATATAAAATAAAGACTCTTTTATTATTATTACTAGGAAAACGCTAAAGTCCCGCCGCGTTGATGGATGAGCGTTTTTGTAATTTTTTGTTTGCGTTTTTTGCGTTTTTTTTTTGCACTTTTCCTTTGCAAGTGCTTTTTGAATGCATTGTAGGTGATTGTTGAACAGAGTTTCTATTGTTACGTGTTAATTGGTATTTATAAACATTTCTATGAATTCTGGCTAACTTTTTCAACTTTTTCTTTCAAAAGGTACTACATTACCATAACCTTAATGTCCATGGTGAAATCTGAACGTTTTAGCCCCACCGTTTGGTCAGAATCGGCCCGAATGGGACGAAAATATCGCTCTAAAAATTGAAAAACTTATATTAAAACCTTTATTTCTATGGATTCTGGCTAACTTTTTCAACTTTTTCTTTCAAAAGGTACTACATCACCATAACCTTAAAAATGTGCATGTGACATATGAACGTTGTAGCCCCACCCGTTAGGTCAGAATCGGACCAAATGTCACGAAAATATTGCACTAAAAATCGAAAAAAATCGTAAAAGCACTATATTCACGAGGAATATTTCTTCGATTGTACCCAAAAACAATAGGTACACCTCTAAGTTCAGAGAAAACGAAGGTCCCTTACAATTTTCATCAAGATCGCATATGCCGTTTGCCCGGAATCGAGCGAACAAACAAGACGGAAAAACAAAAAAAAAAAAAAAAAAAAAAAAAAAAAACACCCGAGCTAAATATTTTGGGGGGTCAGTGAAATGAAGTCTTCTCTCCACTCGCTACGCTCGCTACGCTCATCCAATAATAATAGGCTTCATTATTATTATTATTATTATTATTATTATTATTATTATTATTATTATTATCGAGCTAGGTCCCATCGGCAAAGATCTCGCGTAGGAAATAACATCGGGGACGATCTTTATGCCCCTTTATGATGGGGTGTGATTTGGAATGCATATTTTTGAGTGTTTGGGGGTATATTTGGGCACAGTTTCAAGACACGGTGTAAAAATTGGGCATTTTAGATTTGTACTATGCTCTAGTATCTATGTGGACTAAAAAGAAGCAGGTTAAAGCGATTTAAAAAATTTCCCGAAACACCAACTTTTGCAAATTACTTAATCAAAAAATTAGAAAAATTAGTGTTAAAATCACAATTGTAAGTAAGATTGGAGAAGGGTTGACAGGTTAAGAAAGCAAAGAGAACATAAATCCCAGCCTAAAGGGCTGGGGGCGACAAAACTTTTCACCTGCTGATGACAACTGCAGCTAATTTAAAGTTGTTACCTTAATCCACGACGCGTTTCGTCCTTCTGGGACTCAACAACAACAACAATAACAACAATACACAACAATAATAATACAACAATAATAAACAATAACAATTGTAAGTAATAATTTTTTAAACTGTCATTTTAGTGTAGTATTGTGCTATTGATCATGTGGTAAAAAATAATTTTTTGACTTAATAGCCCCTTTAACGTGCCATAGCTCTACCAATTGAGCTACCGGGACCACAGAACAAACCTTTACTAAACTGCTATTTGTTGTGATTGTTGACTTCCAAGACATAAATCGAACAGAAGACTGCAATGTAGCTGTCAAATCTGAAAGATCACATGGATAAATCCAAACACATCTCATCTCCCATGAGTTGGGTAGTATGAATATAAAATTTTTAAGCATAACCCCGCTTTAAGGACATAGTTATTGATTCATAGCAGTTGTCGCAAAAGTTTTCCCCGACTGGGGTTCGAACCCAGAACCTACCGGGACCACAGAACAAACCTTTACTAAACTGTTATTTGTTGTGATTGTTGACTTCCAATACATAAATCGAACAGAAGACTGCAATGTAGCTGTCAAATCTGAAAGATCACATGGATAAATCCAAACACATCTCATCTCCCATGAGTTGGGTAGTATGAATATAAGATTTTTAAGCATAAGCCCGCTTTAAGGACATAGTTATTGATTCATAGCAGTTTGTCGAACAAGTTTTCCCCGACTGGGGTCGAACCCAGAACCTCTGCTTAACGTGCCATAGCTCTACCAATTGAGCTACCGGGACCACAGAACAAACCTTTACTAAACTGCTATTTGTTGTGATTGTTGACTTCCAAGACATAAATCGAACAGAAGACTGCAATGTAGCTGTCAAATCTGAAAGATCACATGGATAAATCCAAACACATCTCATCTCCCATGAGTTGGGTAGTATGAATATAAGATTTTTAAGCAGAAGCCCGCTTTAAGGACATAGTTATTGATTCATAGCAGTTGTCAAACTTTTTCGACAACTGCTATGAATCAATAACTATGTCCTTAAAGCGGGCTTTTGCTTAAAAATCTTATATTCATTATATTCATTATTATTATTATTATTATTGAAGAGAAATTATAACATTGCCGGGATGTTTCGTCGCGTCGTGGTGGTGAATAATTTACATTATTCCTTACTTCCCGACGTAGCGTCATCACTGTGGATGACATTTTCAAGGGACTGCTGTTCTTTCGTTTGTTTGCCTCTGTTGCAAACGTTCACTTCTTCTTGGAACTGCCAGGATGGTGGTGGACGACTCTATTTGTTGTTGTTGTTTTGGTGGTGGTTGAGGTGGTTGTGGAGGTGGTGGTAGTGGTGTAGGTTGGTCTTGTGGATGAAGATGCTGTTGTTAATCTGGTGGTAGTTCTTGGTTTGAACGCATTTTTTCTGCTGAGAGGTGATTAATTAAATTTATGGCAGGAATCAATGAATCAATCAGTTTATATCCATCTACATCTCCATTCACATTGTATGGTGTTTTCGAGATTTACTATGGATTCCCTTATTAGTCTAGGCCAGAAAGCAGATTCTTGGCAAATTATTTTTGTTTCATCAAAAAGAATCTCATGCCTTGAGTCAGCCAGCCATATTGTCTATGGCATGCTTAGCAATTGCAGACAACTCGACGTGACCCTTGTTACAATGGTTTTTATGTTCTTTTACCCTTTTTGCCACTGTTCTTAAAGTCTGGCCTACATAGCTATAGCCACACTTGCAAGGGATTTTATAAACTCCACTTCCGGCTAGATGTACTGGGTCTTTTGGCGATCTCAACATAGTAGAAATTTCATTTATAGGCTTAAATACTGTCTTGATGTCTAGCTTTCCAAGGTAACGTGCTATGCGATCAGTAGTAAATTTCACATATGGCAGGGAAGCGAGTTTCTGAGGATTTTCAGGTTTCTCAAGTAATTCTTTGTTTACCTCAGTTCTGTTGAAAGCTCGCCGGATGTTGACCGCACTATAGCCATTGCTCTTCAAAACAGCAGTCAAGGCTTTCTTTTCTTGTGGGAAGCTTTGCTCATCTGATAACCGTTTTTGCCCGGGAAACGAGAAAATTGATGACTGAATGAAACTCTAATATTTCGGGCTGTGAAAGCATCAAGCAAGAAATTATTATTATTATTATTATTTTTATTATTATTATTATTATTATTATTATTATATATTATTATTATTATTATTTTATTGGATGTATTTCATACAAACTCGGTTAAAACCGGAGCTAACATGTTGTACGGACTTACGTCAAGTACTTCCATGTGTACCTATTACATACATTATTACTTTGTCTTAAATCTAACTAAAATACGTCATTTATAATATTGTTTGTGATGATGTTTTCTTTCTGCTGTGTACGGTCGTGGCCGATTCTCGTCGCCATCCTAGCATTTGCTCTTCGGATATGGGAAACCACGAAAAACCATGTCAGGATGGAAGCTGTCTCGGAATCTCGAAGTTATCATTCTAGTCTAGAAAACTATTCTACACGTGTTTGAGTATTACTGCCTTTTGAGTCTCGATGTATACATTGGGTTGAAGATCTAGTTGTTTAATGCTTTCATGTAGCTTCTTCGGTATTATGCCGTTGGCTGATATAATGAATGGAATTGTATTTACCTTTTTCTGTTTCCACATCTTCTTGATCTCAATTGCAAGTTCACTCACTATTCTTTTCAATTTTTTCTTCCACGTGGTCTCGACGTTATGGCACATTGGGACAGCAACGTCGATAAGGGTAGTTTCTTGTTTCTTCTTGTCAATATATTACATCCGGTCTGTTGTGATGTATCGTTTGGTCTGTTATAACTGTGCGGTTGTAATATAATTTGAAATCTTTACTATCTAGTACTTTCTCTGGTTTGTATTTGTAGTAAGGTGTGTGTGTGGCATGAGGTTGTACTTTATTGCTAGTTTTTGATGAATAATGTAGCTTGGTTATGTCTGTAGAGGTAATCTGTTTGACATAGTGACTGGCAACCGGATATGATATGTTCAATTGTTTCACCCCTCACACTACATTTTCTACATTGATCGTTTACTGTCGCATCTTGTATTATGTATTTTTTATAATTGTTTGTCGCAATCACTCTGTCTTGAATAGCCATCATAAAACCTTCTGTTTCTCCAAATAGTTCCCCGTTGTTTAACCACCTATTTGATGCTTTAATATCTACGTGATCTTTGTGTAGTTCATCATAATGTCTCTTGTGTAGGGTCTTTTCTGAGCGACGTAACTCTTTTGCAGCGTCAGTTATGAGGTTCCCTTGTAGATTAACATTTTCGTTTGCTAGATTGAGTGGAGTTAATAATTTGTCAGCTAGCACCACAGCTCTATGTAGTGTGGATTGGTTGCTCTTTGTAAAAAAGTATTTTCTTAAAATGTCTATTTGTTTATAATATAAAGGCCCATTCACAATCAATTAGCGCACAGGAATTAGCGCACGAAAATTACGAAAATTTAGATGGTCGTTCACAATGAAATTATGAAAATTATACAATGCATTTTACCTGCATTTCCCGCTAAAATTGGATATCTGTTTGATTGTTGAATTACATATTATTTATAATAATATATTTCAAAATGGACCATATATAGACGAGATTTTGGGCTACTTAGCACTTGTGATAGGTTACACTTGGTATTGGGGTATTGTGCGCATGCGCGAACGTAGGAAAATTACTCAAATTAACGAAAAGTTGAAGTTGGTTCAACTTTCACGCCACGCACGCTACGCATGCTTGGCGGTAATTGGATGTGAACAGTCTTATGGGAATTCAATATGGCCAACTTGTTAATTTCTGTAATTTATGTGCGCTAAGTGGTTGTGAATGGGCCTTAAGTTGTTCAGATCAATTAGGCCCCGTCCTCCTTTTTCCCTTGGAAGTGTCACTCTCTCTATTGCTGATTTAGGATGATGTATTCTGTGTTTGGTAAGTGTAGTACGAGTTAATATTTCCAACGCGTGGATGTCTGTCTGCGTCCATTTTATGATTCCGAATGAATATGTCAGTACTGGTATAGCATATGTATTTATTTCTGTGATCTTGTTTTTACCGTTTAGTTGCGTCTTGAGGATAGACTTTAGTCGTTTCTTGTATGTATCTATCAATTTTGCTTTCATTACTTTATGTTCAATTCTGGCAGCTTGTGAGAATCCTAAATATTTGTATACATCGTTATCGTCCATTATTCCAATCCTATTTCCATCATCTAGCTGGAACTCTTCTGCTTGCGTAACCTTACCCTTTTCGATATGTAGCGTCTTACATTTGTCTACTCCAAACTCCATGCAGATATCTTGACTAAATTCTAATGTTGTATTGACTAAACTGTTTAGTTGAGCAAAAGTTGATGCATACAACTTTAGATAATCCATGTAGAATAGATGAGAAATTGTGTGACATACCATATTATTGTCCTTAATTTTAAATCCGTATGTTGATTCGTTAAGCATATGCGACAGTGGGTTTAATGACAGACAAAACCATAATGCACTTAATGAGTCACTTTGGAAAATGCCACGTTTAATTTGGATTGGATCTGAAGTTATCTGCTGGTTTTTCATATTTAGTTTTAGTGTTGTTCTCCATGTCTTCATTACTGTCTTCAAAAAGTTTACAGCTACTGGGTTGATTTTATATATTTGTAAAATCTGAATAAGCCATGTGTGTGGTGTTGAGTCATAAGCTTTCTTGTAGTCAATGTAGTTTACGTGAATATTCCTTTTCTTATTGTGTGCCTAATTCATTACAGTAGAGTCGATAATGAGTTGTTCTTTACATCCCTGTGAGTTCTTACAGCATCCTTTTTGTTCCTCGGCCATGATATTGTGTTCTTCGCAATGATTATATAGGCCTACTTTATTGTTATGCTGGAAGTCAATATTTTATATATAGTTGGTAGACATGTAATTGGCCGATATTTACTTGGGTTCTTAGTATCATTATCCTTCGGTTTGAGAAAGGTTACTCCTTCAGAAAAGAATTCGGGTATTTCTTTAACTCCATTTATAAACTCGTTGAGACATTTTCTAATTTGATTGTGAGTAGTATTGAATTTCTTATACCAAAAATTTTGTATATTGTCATTACCTGGTGCTTTCCAGCTATGTGTAGCACTGATTGTCGACTTTAATTCATCAATAGTTATACTTCGAATTCATCTCATTAATATCGCTCATCCTAGCTATATCGTCTTGAATCCATTGTGCATCCTGGTTGTGTGCTGCTGGGTTACCCCATATTCCTGTCCAAAACTCTTCTATCTTTGTCTTAGTTGGTGTTCCATTTCCTATTATTTCTTCGGTACTAGATAGTTTTTGGTATAACTGTTTTTCATTTTCTTTAAACATTCAGTTTTGTTCTTTTCTGATACTACATTTTTTATATCTTTTTAATCTCTTAGCTAGAACACTTACTTTTTGTTTAAGTGTATCCAAATATTCGTGAATGAATTCGTTAAGTGTTTCATGTTTTGTGTGCACCTTGAATCTTTCAATATATTTTGCAGTATCTTATCACATTTTTTAGTTCGATTACCATTCGGTATTGTTCCAGTCGACCGATATCTCTCCTAAACTCACCGATTTCTCCAACTAGTCGCTTTTCCCATTTCACACTTTTCTTCTCCTGTTTTGTCATTGAAGATGTTGCAGATTTTACCTTTAAGCCCAAATATCTAACCACTGCTACAGCGGCACAATAAATTGCCGCATGAACGTCTGCAAATGATAGTTCGTCTTGTGTGTAATCTGATAAAATATGTGTGTTCATTATGTGTACCGCTGTCTTCATTTCCTTTGAATGCTTGGGTTTCGGTATGTATGGTCTTCTGTTTGGTTGTATATGCGCAAACTCTGACATGGCTGTTGTAAATGCTAAAGCTAGGATGTTCTTTAGATTGATCATGTCAGGTGTATTTTCTATTGCGTTTTGGATATCTACCTCTTGTGTTTGATCGTCTAGTTGTTCTGGGTATCTTGATCTTCTTGGTCGGTATGGTATTTCTAGTGGTTCTGGACGTTCTGGTAGGCCTGAAGGTTCTGGAAGGTTCTTCTTCTTCTTCTTCTTCTTCTTCTTCTTCTTCTTCTTCTTCTTATTATTATTATTATTTTCTTTTATTCACCAGTATGAACATTACATAATGGGTATTTAAGAGCTTTCACCAGAGATGAACCACACCTCTAAGGTGAAACCCCTATTACAAAACAATCAAATATACATGACATTTACAAAATACAATACATACAAGAAATAACTGAAACAATTTCTTCATACTAAAACTTTGCGTAGTATATGGGCGGTTCCTAATAATGCTGCCTTTTGAAGCTCTGGAGTCCAGTGATTGCCAGAGATATGTTGGAGGTTCTCTTCAAAACTTCTTCCAATTATTGTCCCACAAGCTCCAATAATAATGGGAACAACCTTACAACTGACATTCCACATTCGTTGAATTTCTATTTGTAGGTCTCGATATCTTGTGCGTTTCTCTGCTTCCTTTAATACTACGTTGCGGTCTGATGGAATAGCTTCATCGATGATCAAACATTTTTGAGTCTCTTTGTTTTTAACAACAATGTCTGGTTTGTTGTGAAGAACCTTTCGATCAGTGATTATTTGCTCATTCCACAATATGGTCACATTACCATTGTCAACTACTTGCTCTGGTTTATGCATGTACCATTTGTCAGAAGTTTCGATGTTATAGTTTCTACAAATGTTCCAATGCAAATATGCCCCAACCTTATCATGTCGATCAATGTATTCCGTTTTTGCTAAGACCGGGCATCCAGAAATAATGTGCTCCACGCTTTCTTCATAAAGCTTACACAAACGATACTTGTCATTTACTTCAAGTTTGAGAATTATTTTTTCGTAACTTTTTGTTCTTAAGGCTTGATCTTGTGCAGCTACAATAAGACTTTCAGTTTCACCTTTGAGATTACTTCTGCTCAGCCACTTATTGGTTTGATCTTGGTCAATCTGTGGTTGCTCCATGCGTGTAATATTGTCCATGCAATGGTTTAGACTTCCAGCAACTAATTAGATCTTCCTGGATAATATTCTTAATTTTCTTCTTGATAACCTTGACCTTGTTAGTGATGGACCCATTGATCTGATTAATATCGGTTAATTCCATACCTGATTGAAACTTGTTGCCTAACTTAATGATAGATTTTCTCATAGCTTTGCTAGACTCATGTTCTTGAACCATTCTAATAAATTTGTCATCTCCCTTCCTTCTATGTATAAACTTAAACCAAAAATGTGTACCATTTTCTTTTTTTGTACTTTGTTTGGATTTTCCATTTTCCATTTTTTTTTTAATTTTGAGATGTGCGGTAGAGCCCCGAGGTTTGACAATTCCAAAAGCCAATGAAATAGCGAAAGGGTTAAAAATAAAATTGCCCCGATATTTCTTTCCGATTGCGCGGAAACAAATCGCAAAGTTTTAAATTTTTTAACATTTTGCAGTGCAACTTTAAAAGCTTAAAATTTTGGTTTTCCTCGGTTCGATTTGGAACGACCAAGGTTCGTTAATGTAGCGCAAGTATAAAAGAATTTAAATAAAATTGGTTTGAGAACATGGGTTTGAACCTGGGTTACGGCGAAGTCTTCGAGTTCGGTCTGGGACCCTTTCGATAGTTAAATTTTGCATTCAAGGTCACTGAAAGCACGGTAAATATTTTTTGTAAAATTCACGAATGGCAAAAACCACTGTATCCGATCTTTACGGAAATTGTCATACCAAACATCACGCATTTGGTTACGTTTGAAGGGTAGACAGGGGAGGAGACAAGATTGCAATGCGTGTCCGCTTTTGCATTTAAAAATAAACAATGTTTTACTACATGCTCTTTTTGAATGCCCTAAAACGGGCCCTATTTCGACTTTTATGTCCCTACCATGTTACTGTCATAATTTTTAACAAGATCAAACTTTCTAAAAAAAATTACTTCGACTCCTATTTCGAATGTCCTGAGCGCCAAATTGGCACTCAAACATGGTTTGTAAAACCAAGGCCGATAAAAAAACGTCATTTTTCGTATGCATGCAAATGAAAAACGTCATTTCACAGATATGCCTTCAACGATTCGATTACCTTTGTTGGCTTATAAAATACGTTAAAAGGTTCGGCGAATAGGGCCAACAACATCTCAACACTTCGTTTTCAGATCCTAGCAGCAAAAAACGCACATTAAAATTTTGTCTATTCTCGTCAGTGTATTTTTGACGCAAATTTATACTGATCACAACATATAAATATATTGCGTTCATAGCTTCCCAAAAAAACAAAAAAAAAAAAAAAAAAAAAACAGAGCTAAAAATTTTTTTGGGGGGCCGAGTAAAAATTGAACTTTTTCGCTTGGGCGTTTTTTTTTTTTGCTTTTTTTTCCTCACCCAAAAAACCAATGTTCTTTCTTGAAAGAAAATCAGGGGGTTTTTAAATTTGGGTTTTTCTTTAAATTATTATTGTTTTGTTTTTGTATTTTTTTATTGTGAATTGAGGGTTTAAAGTGCTAAGGAAAAATAAAATTTTAATTTTTAAAACCTTGAACTTTTTATTTTCTTAAAAACCACATTAAGTTTAAAAACCCTGCTTTTTTATTTGTATTATTTTTTATTTTTTTATCTTTTTTAATTTTGTATTCCCCCACTAGTGTGGATTTTTACTTGTGTAAAAATTTGAAATTTTGTTTTTGTGCTTGGTTCTTAGAAAAAAAGGCCCCTCAGGCCTTAAGGGGAACCCTTTAAAAACCCCAACTAGATTTTTAAGAATGCGAAGAGTCTGAAAAGTAAGTAAATGAAAGGGGGGTTTAATAAAAGAGCGGGTTTTTTTTTAAAATTTTTTTTGACGGGCATAACCCAAAAAATCAAAAAATTTTGGTATTAAAAAATTAGGGGAATCATTTGCTCAAGAAAAATTGTTTTTTAGCAGGGTTTTTTTATAATTTTTTTCTACCTCCTTTTCTAAACCTAAAAAAAAGGGTTTTTGGTTTTTAAGGGTTTTGGGGTTGCCAAAATTTTTTTTCCCTGCCTAAAATTTTTAAAATTTTTGAAACCTTTTAAAAAAAGGGAAAAAATTTTTTTGGCAACGCCTAAAAACCATAAAACCCCCCCCCCAATAAATTATTTTTAGGTTGTAGATAAAAAGTGTAGAAATTATAAAACAAAAACCCGCTGCTAAAAAATTAAATTTTTAAACTTGGCAACTGACCCAGAAATTTTTGAATAAAATTGTTGATTCTGAGGTTATGTCCCGTAAAAAAAAAATTTAAAAAAAAAAACCCCCTTTTTTTAACCCCCTCTTAAATTTTACTTACTTTTCAGCGTTTTTATGCATTCTTTAGAAATCAATTTGGGTCTAGGGTTTTCCCCTTAAGTTTTGCCAAGATAAAAATAAAGACCCCTTTTTTTATTTTTACTAGGAAAACGTAAAGTCCCCCCCGCTTTTGATGGATGAGCGTTTTTTTTAATTTTTTTGTTTGCGTTTTTTGTTTTTTTTTTGCATTTTTCCTTTTGCAAGTCTTTTTGAATGAAATTGTGGGTTTATTGTTAAACGGGATTTTTAAAATTTTTTAGTTTTAAATTGGTTTATAAACCTCAAAAAAAACTCTTTTAAAAACCCTTTTTTTCTGGGATTCTGGTAATTTTTCCTAAATTTTTCCTTTCAAAAGGTATTTTAAAATTACCAAAACCCTTTAATGTCCATGGGAAATCTAAAACTTTTAGCCCCACCTTTTGGGTCAGAATGGGCCCAAAATGGGACGAAAAAATCGCCAAAAAATTAAAAATTTTATATAAAACCTTTTTTTCATAAATTTTTGGGCAATTTTTTAAAACTTTTTCTTTCAAAAGGTATACTTACCAAAACCTTAGTAATGTAAAATATGAACTTTTGGTAGCCCCCCCCTTTGGTAAAATTTGGGCCCAAATGCACGAAATATTGCACAAAAAATTCGAAAAAAATCGTAAAAGTCGAATTCATGAGAAAATTTTTTCGATTGTCCCCAAAAAAACCAATCCCACCTCTAATTCAGAAAACGAAGGCCCCTTAAAATTTTAAATCAAGATGGAATACCCGTTTCCCCCGGAAAATCGAGCGAAAAAACCCGACGGAAAAAAAAAAAAAAAAAAAAAAAAAAAAAAAAAAAAACACCAAAGCTAAATTTTTTGGGGGGTCGGGTAAAAAAGGGTTTCTCGCCCCACCGCTACGCTGTACGCTCAAAAATTTTTTTATTATTATTATTATTATTATTATTATTATTTTTATTTTTAATTATGAGCTAGGCCCCATCGGCAAAAATCCCCCAAATTAAGAAAAAAACTGGGGACGATTTTTATGCCCCAATGATGGGGTGTTTTTTGGAATGAATTTTTTTGAGGTTTGAGGGTATATTTGGGCACATTTTCCCAAGACAGGTGAAAAAATTTGGGGCATTTTAAGTTGTACTATGCTTAGTATCTATGGGGACAAAAAAAGAAGCGGGTTTAAAGCGATTTAAAAAATTTTTCCCAAAACCCAATTTTTTAAAATTTATTTAATAAAAAAAATTAAAAAAATTAGTTTTAAAAATCAAAATTTTGTAAGTAAGATTGGAGAAGGGTTAAACGGGTTTAAGAAAGCAAAAAAGGAACATAAATCCCACCCTTTAAAGGGGCTGGGGGAAAAAATTTTTTCACCTGCTGATAAACAACTGCAGTAATTTAAAGTTTTTCCCTTTTTACCACGAGCGTTTCGTCCTTCGGGGAATCAACAAAAAACAACAAAAAACAACAATACCCCAACAAAAAAATACAAAAATAAAAAAACAAAACAATTGTAAGAATTTTTTTTTTTTAAACTGTCTTTTTAAGGTAGTATTGTGCTATTGAATGGGGAAAAAAATTTTTTTTGGATTTAATACCCCCTTTAAAAGTGCCATAGCTCTCCCAAATTTGAGTTTCCCGGGGCCCACAGAAAACCTTTACAAAAACTGCTATTTTTTGTGATTTTTGGTTTCCCAAAAGACATAAATCGAACAAAAAAAAAGCCCTGAAAAGGGTAGCGGGCAAATCTGAAAGATCACGGAAAAATCCAAACACATCTCATCTCCCATGGTTGGGTAGTATAAATAAAAATTTTTTTAAGGGGCAAACCCCGTTTTAAAGGGGACTTTAGTTAGGGGGGGTTTCAAAAGAAAGTTTCGAAAAATTTCCCCCCCGCGGGGGCAAAACCCCGAACCTCCGGGGAAACCACAGAAAAAACCCTTTTACTAAACTGTTTTTTGGTTGTGATTGTTGATTCCCAATAAAATAAATCGAACGAAGACTGCAATTAAAGCTGTAAAAAATTAAAAGATCACATGGAAAAACCCAAACAAATCTCATCTCCCATGATTTTTGGGTAGTATAAATATAAGTTTTTTAAGCAAAAGGCCCCGTTTTTAAAGGACTAGTTTTTGGGTTTCATAGCGGTTGTCGAAAAAGTTTTTCCCCGCGGGGGTTCGAACCCAAAAACCTTGGTTTAAAAGTGCCATACTTTTACCAATTAAACTAGGGCCCACGAACAAACCCTTACTAAACGCTATTTGTTTTTGTTTGTTGCCTTCCAAGCAAAAATCGAACAAAAGGGATTTGCAATGTAGCTGTAAAATTTTAAAGATCACATGGATAAACCAAAACATCTCTTTCCCCCTGAGTTGGGTAGAAATAAAATAAAATTTTTAAGCAGAACCCCGTTTTAAAGGGAAACATAGTTATTGATTCATAGCATTTGTCAAATTTTTTGACAATGCTATGAACCCAAAAACCCTATGTCCTTAAAGGGGGTTTTTTGTTTAAAAAATCTTTACATTATATTCATTATTATTTTTTTATTTTTAAAAGGGGAAATTTATAAATTCCCGGGATTTTTTCGTCGCGTCGTGGGGGGTGAAAAAATTTAAACTTTAAATTCCCTTACTTCCCGACGTAGCGGTCATCAGTGGTTTGACATTTTAAAAGGGGAGGGGCTGTTTTTTTTCGTTTTTTTTGCCTCTTTGCAAAGGGTCACTCTCGGGGAAACTCCAGGATGGGGGTGGACGACTTTTTTTTGTTGTTTTGTTTTTTGGTGGGGGTTGAGGGGGTTTTGTGGAGGTGGGGGTAGGGTGAAAGGTTGGTTTTTGGAGGGAAGATGCTTTTGGGTTTAATCTGGGTGGATTTTTGGGGTTTTAAAACCCCTTTTTTCTGCTGAGAGGTGTTTAATTTAAAATTTAATGGCAGGAATCCACGAATCACTCAGTTTGTACCCACCTACATCCCTTTTAATTTGTTAGGTTTTTTTTAAAATTTTCAATTGACCCCCTTTTATGAGTCTGGGCCCAAAACAGATTCTTGGCAAATTTTTTTTGTTTCATCAAAAAGAATCCCCATCCCTTATTCAGCCGCCATTTTGGGTTTTATGGCATGTTAGAAATTGCAGAAATCGAGGGTGCCCCTTTTTAAAAGGGTTTTTTTTAAAATTTTTTTAACCCTTGTTGCCACTGTTCAAAATTTGGGCCCTACTTTAAACTAAAGCCACACTTGCAAGGGTTTTTTAAAAAACCCTCCACTTGGCTAGATGTTACTGGGTCTTTTGGCGATTAAACATAGTAAAAAATTTTTCTTTTATAGGTTTAAATACTGTCTTATGTCAAAGCTTTCCAAGGAACGGCTTTTAAAATCAGAGAAAATTTCACATATGGGGGGGAAACGAGTTTTTGGGGGTTTTTAGGTTTCTAAAGAAATTCTTTTTTTTACCCAGTTCTTGAAAGCTCGCCGGATTTTGACCGCACATAGCCTTTGTCTTAAAAACACAGCCCAAGGCTTTTTTTTCCTTGTGGGAAGCTTTGCTATTGATAACCTTTTTTGGGGGGCCCGGGAAACGAAAAAATTTGATGACTAAATGAAACTCTAATTTTTGGGGCTGTGAAAGCATCAACAAAAAATTTATTTTTTAATATTATTTTTAAATTATTATTTTTAAAAATTTATTTTATTATTTATTTTTATTTTTTTATTATTATTTTTATTATTATTTTTATAGTTTTAATTATTATTATTTTTATTTTATTGGATGTTTTTCATCCCAAACTCGGAAAAAACCCGGGAGCAAAATTTTGGTGGGGATTACGTCAAGTATTTCCATGGGGAAACCCTTTTACATACATTATTTTTTGGTTTTAAATTTTAACAAAAAAACTTTCATTATAATATTTTTTTTGAGATGTTTTTTTTCTGCTGGAAAGGCCCGTGGCCGATTTCTCGTCGCCACCCTAGCATTTGTCTTGGATAGGGGAAAAACCACGAAAACCATGTCAGGATGGAAGCTGTCCCGGAAACCGAATTTATTTTTTAAAGCTAGAAAACTTTTCTAAAACGTTTTTGAGTTTAAACCCCTTTTGAGTCTGATGAAAATTTGGGGTTGAAGATTTTTGGGGTTTAAGGTTTTCAGGGTAGCTTCTTGGGTTATTAGCCTTTGGCTGAATAAGAAGGAAATTTATTTCCCCTTTTTTCGGTTTTCCACATCCTTGATCTAAATTTGGAATTTCACTCAAATATTTGTAAATTTTTTTTCTTCCACGGGGTTTCTCGACGTTAGGGGCACTTTGGGGGACAGAAAACGTCGTTTAAGGGTAGTTTTTTGTTTTTCTTGTCAATTTTTAACCCCCCGGTCTGTTGTGTTTGTATTTTTGGTTTAAACTGTGGGGCGTAAAAAATTTTTAAAAATTTTTTACTATCTAGTATTTTTCTCGGGTTTGTATTTGAAATTAAGTGTTTGTGGCATGGGGTTTGTACTTATTGCTTTTTTTTGATAAATAATTTAGTTTGGGGTTATGCCCTGTGGGGGTTTAATCTGTTTGACTTTAGGGGACGGGCCAACCGGTTTATGATATTTTCAATTTTTTCACCCCTCACACACTTTTTCTCCCAATTGGGATTTTTTTACGTCGCACTTGTATTATGTATTTTTTATAATTGTTTGTCGAAAATTCACTCTGTCTTGAATAGCCCTAAAAACCCTTTTTTTTCCCCAAAATATTTTCCCCGTTTTTTTAACCCCCTATTTGATGTTTTAAAATATCTACGGGATCTTTTGTATTTCATCATAATGCCCCTTTTGTGTAGGGTTTTTTCTGAGCGAGGGAAAACCCCTTTTCCCAGCGCCCATTTTAAGGTTCCCTTGAAGTTTAAAAATTTTCTTTTGCTAGTTTGAGTGGATTTTAAAAATTTTTGGTCAGCTAGCACCACAGTTTATGTAGGTGGTTTGGGTTTTGTTTTTTGTAAAAAAGAAATTTTTTAAAATGTCATTGTTTAAAATTTAAAAAGGCCCATTCACAATAAATTTAGCGCACAGGAATTGGGCGCAAAAATTTTTCAAAAATTTAGAGGTCTTCACAAAAAATTTTTAGGGAAAATTATACAAGCATTTTACCGCATTTCCCGCAAAAATTTGGATATCTTTTTTTGATTGTTGAATTACATATTATTTTTTAATAAAATTTCAAAAGGGGACCATATATAGACGAGTTTTTTTGGGCTATTTTTAGCCCCTTGCGTTTAGGTTACACTTGGAAAGGGGTATTGTCCCGAAAGCCGAACTTTGGGAAAAATTACTAAAAATTAACGAAAAGTTAAAGTTGGTTCAATTTTCCCAACGCCACGCCGCAAAGAAACCCGGCTTGGCGGTAATTGGATTTAAACCCAGTTTTAGGGGAAATTCAAATGGCCAACTTTTTTAAATTTCAAAATTTTTATGTGCGTTTTAAGTGGTTGTAAAGGGGCCTTTAATTTGTTCAGATAAATTTGGGCCCCCGCCCCCTTTTTTCCTTGGAAGTTACTCTCTCTTTTGGGCTGATTTGGGATGATGTATTCTGTTTTTTGGAAAAGTGTAGTAGGGTTTTAAATTTTCCAAAAGCGGGGGATGTCTGTCTCGCCATTTATGATTCCAAATTTGGAAATGTCAGTATTTTTTATAAAATGTTTTTAATTCTTGATCTTTTTTTACCTTTTAGTTGGTTTTTGGAGGTTTCCCCCTTTGGTGGGTTTCTGTATGATCTATCTTTTTTGGTTTTTCATTACTTTATGTTCAATTCGGGCAGCTTGTGAGAATCCTAAATTTTTTTATACACAGCCCCTTTTTCCAATCCTTTTCCCATCATCTAGCGGGAAACCTTTCTGCGCGAAAAACCCCCCTTTTTCGATCGGAGCGTCTTACATTTTTCCTACTCCAAACCCCCATGCGATATTTTGACAAAATTTAAGTTGTTTTGAAAACCCTGTTTATTGAGAAAAAGTTGATGCATACATTTTAGATAACCCAATGTAGAATAATGAAAATTGGTTTTAAACTCCCTTTTATTGTCCTTTTTTTTAAACCCGTTGTTGATTCGTTAAGCAAAATGCGACAGTGGTTTAATGCCCGAAAAAAACCAAAATTCACTTAAGGGAGTCATTTTGGAAAATGCACTTTTAATTTTGGAAATTGGATCTAAATTTTATCTGCGGGTTTTTTTCATTTTTTATTTTTTAGTTTTGTTCCCCGGGTCTTCATTACTGCCCAAAAAAATTTTACAGCTATTTGGGTTTGTTTTTAATATATTTTAAAATCTGAATAAGCCATGGTGGGGGTTTTTTGAGTAAAAGTTTTTTTTGAAATAAATTTAGTTTACGTGAAATTTTTCCTTTTTTATTGGGTAAAAATTTTCATTCCAGTAGAGTCCGATTTTGATTTGGTTTTTTACATCCTTGATTTCTTACAGCATTTTTTTGGGTTCCTCCCCATGATATTGTGTTTTTCCAATGATTATATAGGCCTACTTTATTGTTATGCATGAAGTCAATATTTTTATATTTATTTGGTAAAATTTTTTTTTTCCCGGTTTTTAGGGGGGTTTCTTTACCCATTACCCTTTGGGTTTTGGGGAAAGGTTCCCTTTCAGAAAAAAATTTCGGGTATTTCTTTAACTCCTTTTAAAAAAACTTTTTAAAGATTTTTTCAAATTTTGTTTTGGTAAATTATTTTGAATTTTTTTTCCCCCAAAAATTTTGTATTTTTTTTTTCTTCCCGGGTGTTTCCAGCTATGTGTGCACTGATTGTCGATTTAATTCATCAATAGTTATACCTTCGAATTCTTTCCCCTTAACATGCTTTTCCTAGTATTGTCTTGAATCCTTTGGTTGCACCTGGTTGTGTGCTGTTTTTTAACCCCATTTTCCTGCCCAAAAAACCTTTTATTTGTTTTAGTTGGTGCCCCTTTTCCCCTATTTTTTTCGGTACTAGTATTTTTTGGTATAATGTTTTTTCATTTTTTTTTAAAACTTTCCTTTTGTTTTTTTCTGATCAACTTTTTTATATCTTTTTAACCCTTAGCTAGAACCCCTTACTTTTTTTTTAAGGCCCCAAAATTACGGAATGAATTCTTTAAGTGTTTTTTTTTTGTGTGCCCTTGAATTTTTCAAAAAATTTTTTGGCATTATTTTTAATCACTTTTTTATTTTCGTTTCCCCCTTTGGGTATTTTTCCGTCGCCCAAAAAAAATATTTTCCCCCAAACTCCCGATTTCCCAACTGGCGTTTTTTCCCCTTCGCACTTTTCTTCCCCTGTTTTGTCTTTGAAGTTTTGCAGTTTTTTCCCTTTTAAAGGGCCCAAATATCCCCATGCTACAGGGCACAATAAATTCCCGGGGCATGAACGTTGCAAATGTAGTTCCCTTGTTTTGTAATCTGTAAAAATGGGGTTTTCATTATTTTGAAAAGCTGTTTTTCTTTTCCTTTTGAATGCTTGGGTTTCGGTATGTATGGTTTTTCTTTTTGGTTGTATATGCGCAAATCTGACAGGGCTGTTGTAAATCCTAAAGCTAGGATTTTCTTTAGATTATATGTCGGGTTTGTTTTTCCCTATTGCGTTTTGGATATCTCCCTTTTGTGTTTGATGTCTATTTGGGTTTCTGGGTTTTTGTTTCTTCTTGGTGGGTTATGGTATTTTAGTGGTTCTGGACTTTCTGGTGGGCCCCTAAGGTTCGGGAAAGGGTTTCTTTTTTTTTCCTTTTTTTCTTCTTTTTTCCTTTTATTAATTATTTTTATTTTATTTTTTTCTTTTATTCACCAGTAAAAAAAACCCTAAGGGGTTTTTAAAGGGAGTTTCCCCAAAAAGATGAACCACACCTCAAGGGGAAAAACCCCTATTAAAAAACAATCAAAAAAACAGGACTTTTACAAAAAAAAAACAACAAAAAAACCCTGAAACAATTTTTCATACTAAAACTTTTTGCTTTTAAATATGGGGGGTTCCCAAAAATGCTCCCTTTTTGAAGCCTGGATTCCAGGATTCCCAGAGATATGGGGGGTTTCTCTTAAAAACTTTTTCCCAATTATTGTCCCACAAGCCCCAAATAATAAGGGAACAACCTTACAACTGACTTTTCCACTTTCTTTAAAAATTTCTATTTGTAGGCCCTCGATATCTTTGCGTTTTTTGGGTTCCTTTAATACTCCGTTGGGTCTGATGGAATAGCTTCATCGATGAAAAACATTTTTGAGCCCTCTTTTTTTTTAACAAAAATTTCTGGTTTGTTGTGAAAAACCCTTTTGGGATCAGTGATTTTTTGCCTTTCCCCCAATATGGTCACATTCCCTTTGGGTAAAACTACTTGCTCGGTTTAGGGCTTGTACCTTTTGCGGGTTTTCGATTTTTATAGTTTCTAAAAATTTCCCAAGGGCCAATACCCCCCAACCCTTTAATGTCGTCAATGTATTCCGTTTTTGCTAAGACCGGGCACCAGAAATAATGTGCTCCACGTTTTCCTTCAAAAAGGGCCTTACAAAACAACTTTTTCATTTACTTCTTTTTGAAAAATTTTTTTTTTCGTAATTTTTTGTTCAAAGGCTTGATTTTGGGTGCAGCTCAAAAAGATTTTCATTTTCCCCCCCTTTTTGAGTTATTTTGCTCAGAAAACCTTAAATTGGGTTTGATTTTTGGTCAATTTTTGGGGGTTGCTCCATGGGGGTTTAATTTGGTCCAGGGAAAAGGGTTTTTAAAATTCCAGCAACAAATTAATTTTTCCTGGTTTAATATTTTAATTTTTTTTTGAAACCTTGCCCTTTTTAAATGATGGCCCATTAAATTTTGAAAAAGGGTTTAAATTTCCCCCATCCCCTTTGATTAAAAATTTTTTGCCAAACCTTAAATGATAGATTTTTCATAGCTTTGCTAGCCCATGTTTTTTGAACCTTTCTAAAAAATTTTTGTCACCCCCTTCCTTTATGTATAAACAAAACCCAAAAAAGGTGTACATTTTTTTTTTTTGTACTTTTTTTTTGGATTTTCTTTTTTCCTTTTTTTTTAAATTTTTGAAAATTGCGGTAGACCCCCGGGGGGTTTTGGGAAAATTTCCCAAAAGCCAATAAAAATGCAAAAGGGTTAAAAAAAATTGCCCCAATTTTTTTGGGATTGCGGGGAAAACAAATCGAAAAAGTTTAAATTTTTTTTAACTTTTTGCAGTGAAATTTTAAAAAAATTTTAAAATTTTTGGTTTTCCTCGGTTCGTTTTGGAACCCGACCAATTTCTTTAATGTACGAAGTATAAAAGAATTTAAAAAAAAATTGGGTTTTGAGAACAGGGGTTTAAACCCGGGGGTTAGGGCAAAGTCCCCGAGGGGTCGGGGGACCCTTTCGATATTTAAATTTTTGCTTTAAAAGGTCATGAAAGCACGGAAAATTTTTTTTGTAAAATTCACGAAGGCAAAAAACCAGTACCCGATCTTTAGGGAAAAATTGTCATACCAAACACACGCTTTTTGGGTTTAAAGTTTGAAGGGTTAGACAGGGGAGGAGAAAAGATTGCAATGCGTGTCCGTTTTTGCTTTTAAAAATAAAAAAAATTTTTTTTACTACATGCTTTTTTTTAATGCCAAAAGGGGCCCATTTAAATTTTTATGTCCCTACCATGTTACGGTCAAAATTTTTTTAACAAGATAAAAACTTTCTAAAAAAATTATTTTTGATCCTATTTGGGATGCCCTGAGCCCCAAATTGGCACTAAAAAAATGGTTTGTAAAACCAAGGCCGTTTAAAAAAAACGCATTTTTGTAGCATGCAAAGAAAAACGTCATTTCAAGTTTAACCCGTAAAACGATTCGATTACCTTTTTTGGGCTTATAAAATACTTTTAAAAGGTTCGGCAAATAGGGCCAAAAAAACACCCAAACACTTCGTTTTCAGATCCTACCCGAAAAAAACGCACTTTTAAAATTTTGTTATTTTTCGTCAGTTTTTTTTGACGCAAATTTATCCCCGTCACAAAAAATAAAATTTGCGCCCCAAGTTTGCAAAGGCTCCCAACAAAACCCAAAAAAAACACGTGCATTATAAAAATCTTTTTTTAGCTTTTAAGTCATGAATTTTGTCGGGTTTGAGTGGGGGGGCCTGTTGGGGAACTTTTTTAAATTCCATTTCTTTTAATGTCCATATAAAACTTAGCTTTGCACATGAAATTTAGATAACATCAGGGAATGAGTTCTTTTTAAGACAGCCTTAGAGAAATCGAGACAACATGACTTCCCCCAAACAGGGGGGTTCACCCCGCCTAATTGCAAAAAAAATATCGAACGAAAAAGATTCCATAATAAAAAATCAATGTTTCATACTATAGAAAATTTCCCCTTTGGGTGGGGTTACACGGGGGGTTCCCTCCGCGACGGAGAAACCCGGGTTGGGGGTTTCCCGCAAAAAAAAAGGTCGACACAGGGTTTTAATGAGACGGCTACACGACCCGGGGGCGGTTGCATGGGGGAAAAATTTTTTTCCCGTGTCAAAGCTCGATGCGGAGACCTTTCCCCGAGCCCAAAAGGTCAAAAACATTCAGTTGAATGAGAGCGACTCCACAGGGGGTTTGGTGGCGGGCGATTTTGCTAAAGGGCCCCCCCGTTTGTTTTTCAAGGGTTTTTTTTCCCGGCCTCTCAGTTTCCCGCGCGGAGGGGCCCGTCATGGAAGTCCTCCCCCCTTTGGGCGGAGCCCCCCCGTCGTGGAGCCTCCCCCGTGGGGGAGAAAACCGCCCTGTGTAGCCCCCTTAGGGTTTGGGGCAGTGGGGGTTTTGGGGGGGGTGGGGGGGGGGGGGGGGGGGGGGGCCCAAAGTAAACTAAACGAAAACAAAAAGGGGAAATCGAAAGGACAAATTTGGTGAGGGTGAGGGGGGGGGGGGGGAAAGTCGATTTTTATAATATCTAAACCCGTTTATGCAGTGAAATTTTTTAAATTTTTATGAGAAAGGGAACCCCAATTTTTGGGGGGGTTTTTTGCCGGGACATCGAAATGGAAGGACATTTTTGGGGGGGGGGGGGGGAAATATTTTTAAGACTTTTACTTTAATATCTTCAACCCTTTTCTTTTTTTGGGGCTTTTCCCCAATGGCCAGAGGGCTGCACCCGGGGTTCCGGCCCTAATACAATTTTAGAAAGTTTTTTTAAAAATATATTTTTCATTTTGGAAAATCCAAAAAAACTTTGATTTTTTTTAAACTCGGAAAAATTTTTTCGCCCCAATCGGACCATTTCGGGCCCCATAGAACTGTATAGGTAAAGACAGCGGGGTTTTATTGCGGGGGTTTAATTTTTAAAGTAAAAACAGGTTTCCGGGTTCCGCCCCCCTTTTTGGGGCTTTGGGCAAAATTTATAAAAGAAATTTCCCTTTCCCCGATTACGTCGGGGGGGCCGCACCCCCCGAACCCCTTTCATTTCAACGGGGGCCAAATTTTTTTTTTAAATTTTTTTTTAAAGAGTAGTTGGCCCTTTTTTGGGGATAAACATTTTCTTTTTGTCATTTAAGGGTTTATGCAGGGCTTATAAAATAGAAAATTTTTCCGCGATTAGCCCAAAAAGGGGTTTGAGATTTTTCCCAACCCTTCGTTTTCAGATCCGGGGCCCGAAAAAAAAAACCACTTTAAAAATTTTGAATATTAAAAATTTTAAAAAAATTTTTAAAAGGGGGTTTCAATTTTTTTTCACCTGGGGGTGGCGATTACGTCTACCAGAGTCCTGAACCCAATTTTCCCAGGGAAAAAACTTCTCCCAACCCTTTTACACAAAAAAAGGGGTAAAAATTTTCAATTTCGAAAAACATTTTTTCACCGTACTTAGAGGGGGACAGACAGCCTCCGGCGGGGGTACCGAAAGTGTCCCGGAAAAAAAAATTTGTAAAAGGACCCTTTGGAAAAAAACACAAAAGTTACCCGAAAACTATGTATCGCGGCCCCGTACGCGGAACCCATTTGCGATTTTTCCCCTCAACAAGGTTTTCACGCCCTCCGGTAAGGGGGCTTTTTAAAACAAACTTGTCAATCATAACGTTTAGTCAATTTCTCACCCAAATCTTTCCCCCAAAGCACTTTTTTCGGTTTTAAAGTGAGGTTATGGGTCCCGGGGGGTTTTTTAAAATGAAGCAAGCTTTTTGATTTAGGGGTTCCCTCTTTTAAGGTACAGGTAAGGGTTTTTGACAAGGCCCCGGGTTTTCCCTCCGTGGGGCCAACCCAAAAGAAAATTTTGGGTTTTTGGGCCTGAATTTTGGGGTTGGTAAAAAAAACTGGGGGCCCAGGCTTTAAAACGTCAGCTAGCTCGCTTTGGGTTAGGAGGCCATGGGTAGGCGGGGGTTTCCACCGTCCCCGGGTTGATAATGGTTTTTATGCAAAATATTTTTGGCCTAGCCTGTTTTTGCTTCGTTAGGTTTTGGGGGCTTTCCCCGATAAAAACAGTACGGCGTGGTCCAGTATCCCGTGATTTGGGTGACCTTTATGGGGGTTTTGGGGATCACAAAAAATTTTCACCCGGGAAAGAAGCTCGTCGGTGTGGTGGTTGAGGTCCAAAAAAAGCCCTTTAATACACATGCAGTAAGTTTACGCTTTGGGGTGAGGTGGGGATTTGGGGATTTTTCCCGGGTTTTTGGAATGTGGTAGGCCGTAAAAGGATCTTCTTGGGTGAGCCACCAGGGGGGATCCCGAGGTTCACGAACGCTTGTTTGGGAAAACCCCGTGGCTGTGGGTGGGCCCGTTTTGGGGGGTGAAAAACGAGGCGTGGGGGAGCCAAAAATGGATTGGGGTAATCCTGATGATGGGTGAAAAAAAGGAAAAGAGAGAAAAGACGGAACAGAAGGGTAGAAACACTAGAAGGTTGGGGGCGGAAAAAATTTTCGAGGTTTAAATGACTTGGGGGGAGTTTGCTTAGGTTTTAGATGAGGCCCAAAAAGGTTAGGGTCTTTAACTGGGAAGGAAAAAACGTTTCCCGTGGGGAAAGAAAAGAAAAGGGCACAGTTACCTTTTAAAAATTTTGGGAGGTGCACCCGGGCACAAATAATGAGTAGACAAAGTTTGGGTACGTTTCGCCCCAAAATCGTGGTTTTTTTTCACCCCCCCGCGTTTGGGAAAAGATACTAAAAGTAGTTCTAAAGCTAGCAGGTAGTAAAGAAAACGTCCCCCCGGGGCCTTGGGGGCGATGGGGAAATAAGGGCTATAGGGGGGTAAGGAAAGGGGAGTGCTACCTGTTGTTAGGTTAGCTGAAAAGATCTTTGGGGGATGGGTTTAGTGGGAAAAGCTCCCCGTTTCTGAGTTCCAAAAGCCCGCAGTCATCGGGGGAAACACCTTGAGATTTCGTCGGGGAAACAGTCTTTTTAAGGAAAAGGTATTCCCGGCCCAAACATGCTGGGCCCCAGGGTTTTTGGATCCATCCTGATTGCCCCTTTGCGGTGGCCCCGTCTACGGGGTTTTCATTTTTAGTGGTGAGGCCTTTTCATATTTTGCCCGGGAAAATGAGGGGCACTTTAGCTGGGACCCCTTTTTGGGGGTGAGACACTGTTGTGGTGAGGGTTGGGGGGACCCCCGTGGCTTAGCAGTGAATGTCTTTGGGAGGTGGAAAGCAAAGGGGGGGGTTTTTCCCTAGGGGGGGTTGCAGGGGGGGAAAATCCTGTTTGGAAAAGGAAAAATCTCTGCGTAGAAGGGAGGGTAGTGGGGCCCCCTTTGATAAGGGGAATCTCTTAGTTAGGTGGTCGTCTGAAGAAGGGCCTTTGGGATTTTGTTTGGGCAGATGTGGTCTTTGGGGGGCCCGGTTCCCAAAGGGTGGGTAGTCCCCTCTTGGTTTGCCGTTAAAAAACTCGCAGCCCCCCCGGGGCCAGCGGTTTACAAGATGAAGGGGGGGTAGAGATAGGAAATCAAAAGTTTCCTGAGAGTAGGGTAGCTGCCAAAGTCGAACACAGGCTAAACCCATTGATTTTTACCCAGTCCCGTTGGCCCCTACCTAATTTTTAATATATATATATAAGTACCGTACTTTTGACATAAATTAAAGAAGTGACACACCGGGGTTTTAAACCCCGCTGCCTGGCCCGTTTGGGTATGCTCTTTCCAAAAAAGAGTTATGCAGCCCCCAATTTAAAAAATTTTTAAATTTTTCGTACATGTCGTTTTTACATTGTTTAAAAAGTGTGTTTGAGGGACTAACAAAAAAACTGGAGAAAACAAACCATCTCTGTAAACCCCCCCGAGTTGGGAAAATAATTAGGGTGTTTTAAACCCTTTTTTTATTTGTTTGGGACTATGACACTGTTATGTTAGTACTTTAGACAAAAAATTTCAAAAGTGACAACACCGGGGTTTGAAAAACCCCCACCTTTGCTGCCGGCTAGCTCTTCCAACTGAGCTATGGGAGCCCCCAATTTAAAACTGTCTAATTCCCGGTATGTTTTGTACATTTTAAAACGGGGTGTAGAGCAGCTAATGCACAAACATTTAGAAATACTACGAAAATTTAAATTTGGGGGAAAAACAAATAAACTCTGTAAACCTTTGAGAAAACCCGGGGGCCTTTGCTGTCCCGGGGTATGTTTTAAACCAAATGGCTATGCAGCCCCCAATGGGTTTTGCCCCGGTGTAGCACTTTTTTAATTTTGAGGGAAAATACTTTAAAAACAGCGTCATAGTCGCCTAATATAAACCAAGGGTTAAAAATCAATATCCCAAAATTTTAGGGGTTTCAAGGGAAATGGGGTTTTTTTTACACGGATAACCGAAAGCTAAAGAAACATTATAACAACCGTGGAAAAAGGGCCCTTTTTTTTCCTTTAAAAAAACAAATTTTAAAAACCCTGTTGGAAATTTTAAAACGCCCTCCGAACCCCTTATTTTTTTTTGACTCATTTTTTTTTCTTTTTTTAAAAAATAGCTACAAAGTGCATTAAAAATTTTTTATTTGTAGTCAGGGTGGGATACACAAAAAAACTATTAGCTAATAAAACATGTCCACATAGACCCTATAGTAAGCTTAAAATTAACATAAAATAACTAATTTAACTACTTTTTGTATTCCCATAAACTAGGCTACATGCTAAAGGGCTAATTTATTAAAAACAAACCCAAAAAAAACCTAGGAAAGTCGTAGCTGTTACATCGTAAATTTTTTCCCCCTTGGGGGAGGAACCCTTTTACTGAATGAAGGGTATTTTTAAAAATACATTTTTTAGTTCAACTTTAAAACTAGAAATATTTTTGATCTTTTTTTTTTGGGTTGGTAGTTTTTTTCCATATTTTCGTGGGGAGTTTAAAAAGGGCTTCTACTAAATAATGTGAGGGTTTTGGTTATTCGATATAGTTTTTTTTTGTCTGGGAGTATTTTGTTTTTTAGTTTTTAAAAGAATGATTTTTGGGGGATTTTTTTAAAAAAGGGGGAAGCGTTTTATAAGGGAAAATGGAGGCACAGTTTAAAATGTTTAATCTAGTGAATTTGAGGGTTTTCTGGGGATCTTTTGCCGTGCACCCCGTGCGGATTGCTTTTTTTTTTTAGGGAAATATTTTTTAGGGGTTTGGGAAGGTGCCCCCCGAACATAATCCCCTAACTGGGGGGGAGAACCCCAAAAACTTTAAAAAGTTTTTACGCATAAGGTTTACGAGACGCCTTTTTCCCTTTAAAGCTTTTAACTAAAGACCCCTTTGTTTTTTTTGTTGGCCCACTGTTTTTATGGGCTGACCAGTTTCCCCTGTGTCCCGATTTTGTGACCAAGAAATTTTATGTTTCCCCCTTTGCACTTTCCTTTTTCCAATTTTAAACGGAGAGTGGGCTACTGGCCCTGTTTCTGGAAGGTGTGGAACGGGAGGAAAAGGGCCCTTTTATTGGTTCCGGGGTAGCTGATTTTTTTACACCAGTGGCTCTTTGGATAGCTGCGATTAGCTGCTGTTTTGGGAAGGGTCTGAAGGGCTTTGGGGTTTCGATAATTCCTGGGTGCGTCATCCGCAATAGAACCATGGGAATTTGAAGGGGCGGGGGGATTGGGGGGAGTTTGCAGGGAAGTCATTGATGAATTAAAAAAGAAAATTGGGCTAAGTACTGAGCCCACATCGGGATTTTAGTGAGGGGCGGGATTTCACCCCAATTCCGTGTTTGGGTTGAGTTATTCAGTTCGACAAGTGTTCCGTTGTGATAGGAAAGAATCGGTCCAGAGGACTTGCCCCACATCCTGATAAAAAAGCTTATGTGATTTTTTTCTGTTTGTTTTCTCTCTACCCAGCAAATGGCTTTATCCGATCTGGATTTAAAATTTTAAGGGGTTTCAATTGAAGAAAAATTTCTTATGAATATGACTTCTTTGATTTTTCGATTTAAAGAAATTTTTCCCCAATTTTTTTGGGCCCCCTACTGTGAAAAAAGGTACAAATGAAACTTTTTTTGGGGGAAAAGTTTAAAACACTGAAATAGATATAGGGCCCCACTAATACAAATTTGGGTTTCAACCCGGGTCGAGAACAAATTTTTCATAAAAATTTTTACTTTTAAAGGGCCAAAAAAATGTCGATATTTCTCCCAGGTCGCAGTGGATGGCCTAGCTTGGGATTTTTGAAAAAGGGAGTTAGATTTCCCTTGAGTTTTCTTTTCTTAAAACCCCTACACAAATGAAACATGAAAAAAGAGGGTAAACCATAATAAAAAGGGTAGAAATAGTCAAACCCAAAAAAACTAACCTCAACTCGACTGGAAAAAACATTCACGAAGCGGGCCCAGTTTAAAGCTTCATGATTATTTTTAACTAATACGGGAACATTTCATTCAAACGATTGTTCGATTTTTAAAAACTAGGTCCCACTTGGAAGGGAAACACACATATTTTCCCCCCAAACCAATATTCGGGGTTTAATTTTTACATCAATCAAAAAATTAATTTCTTTTACCCCCGTAAATTTTGGGATATCAGTTTAATGTGATGCAGGGGGGATCGACTAAAATAATTTGCTTCGATTATTTAACTTTCCCCTTTGGGAGGGGTATGCAAGCGAACGGTTTAAAAGGGCCTTTAAAGGGTGAAAAATTAATGATGCCACAGCCCAGGGAACATAGTCTAGCTCCTTTTCGAGATATTTGACATCTCTGTGGTCTCAATTCGACAAGGCCTTTTGCGTCGCAAGAGAAGAATGTCCCAAAAAGGTTTGGGGACGGTTTTAGTAACCCCAATGGCCAATAAATAACCAAAATACCATTTTTTTATAGAGATTAGGGAGCCAATGTGCACTTTTTTTTTAGGGCACTTTTTTATTTATGTAAAGTGTACCTTTTAAAAGATTTTAGTGCAAAAAAGAGGTAAAAAGAAAAACCTGAAAGAATTTTTTTTAATTTTTTAATTTTTAAATTTTTAAATTTTTAAGGAATTTTTAATGGAAAGTTTTTTTGTTCCCAGATTCTAAAAACAAGAAGGGTAATTTTTTTAGTTTTAAAAATTAAATTTTTAATGTTGGAAAAAAAATCAAGATTTCAGGAATAGACCATGTTGTGCTTCCAAAAGTTTAGCAAAGATTGATGGAACGGACCGGCATATTTTTACTGATTACGTTTTCCCATGGGGCATAGGAACCGCAGTGTGCCCCAAAACCGGGCGGGACAAATAGGTTAACAAGCCAGGGGGGTCACCCACCCTCATGAAAAAAACATATAACATAAATTTTAAAAAAGTCATAATCTGGGGGTTTTGGTAGGCCACCTGTCTACAGGTGCCAAATTTTGGTTTAGGCTCTGTCCAATTCAAAAAAATTAAAATTGGGATTTTTTTTTTTCAAGTTTAGAGCCCTTTTGGGTCAGATCATTTTAAAATCAGTATATTTTCCATTTTTTATTAATAGACAGCCAAAACCCTTAAAACACTCAAGCATTGAATCTAAAAAAAAACATGTCCATGCTTAGATCTCTTTACATTTGCCCCTTAATACTAAATAAATATATTTCCCCCATTTCATTAATCAGGAAACACTTATGGGAAATTCACTTGGCCCTTTTTGACGCCTCCTTTAAAAGGGTTGGGGAAAGTAAATTTGCACAAACAGTATTAAATATTTTCCTACATTTTAAAAATACAGTTTAAAAAGGAAAAAAAAAATTTGCCCCAAATTTTGCAAAGGGGGCGGGCCAAGTGGGTTTTGGGGGGGTAAAAATTTAAAAGTGTGCAAAAAGTAAAAAAGGGAGGGAGGCCTAAATAAGCTTGGCCCCCCTTTTAGATAAAGCTGCCAATACAAAATTTTTTTAGTGTGGGATAAATTTATTTCATTTATTGTCCTCCTTTGTAAATCAGTTTTTTTAAAAGAATATTAAATGATAAAGGGGTCGAAATAAATAAAAAAAAAAACATAGTTTTACAGGGGGTTGGTTTTAGACCCTTTCCCCCCTCATGCACAGGGGATTTTTCGAAAAGCAAGATTGCGTCTTGATAAAAAAAAAGGGGACTTCCGCAAAAACCCCAACTTAAAACATAGGGAAAATTTAAAAACCCGTTGGTTTTCAAAATATAGCAGATTTTTCGTCCGCAAAATTTTCTAGAAAAGGCCGGTTTAAAATTTTTGGGTCCTTGGGGGGGCGCCCAAAAGTCAAACCCTCGCTTTTTTTTTTTCAGAGAATATTTTAACAAAAATTTTGTAAACAACATTTCAGTAAAAAACAGGGCAAGAAAAGTGAAAAAATTGTGTACAATTTTTTTTTTTTAAATTTAGTGAAACCCAAAAATAGAGGTGGCCCCCGTGACGTGTTTTTAAAAAACTTTTCCCCGTGATTTTGGGGTGAACGTGAATGCTGTAAATAGGGCCTGATTTTTCCCCCGATATATAAAACCAAACACCGTGTTCGTACACGCGGACCTGCGTGACCCTAAAAGCTCCCCGTGCGGGAAAGAGGCCCCTTTCCCCTCATCCCCAAGGCCGGAAGCACCCCCCTCTAAGCTTGCCTCAAGTCGCACCCTGCCCCAAAAATTCAGTAAGAATTGGGGGACAAAAAGTAAATAAACCCAAAAATCTCTTGAATGTATTGTCTGGGCCCAATTTAGTCTTTTATTATCTTTAGCTAATTTTTTTGTTCACCGGGGGCCCCTTCGGGGGGAGCATGGGGGTTTTCAACAAGCTGTCTGCCATCTGACAATGCGAACATGACCAGGTTGGTGGCTATCGGATTAGAAGGGGGCGGATTGCTCGATAACGCGAGAGTCGTGCAAAGAGCGGGGATAGCTACTTGAGAATTTACGTGACGGGGTGTGGGGATATAAAAATTATGTTATTCGTGCGGGAAAGGCCCTGCAGAAAAAGAGTTTACGTGACATGACGTGAGAAAAAATTCATCACGCCACCACCTAATTTGAAACCAAATTTCCCAAGTGGGCAATAAATATTTTTTGGGGTTTTAACCCCTCATACGTTTCAGGCTACCCCCCACCCGAAACAATAAATTTAAAAAAAATTTTCTTTTTTCTATCTAGAAATACTCAATACTATAAGAAAGCCATAACACCCCCCCCATGTTATCTTTTCCCGGGAATTTTTCCTGCCGGCCCTTTTCAAAAAGCAAAAAATGTTCTTGCAAAATTGGGCTGTAGCTCCCTTTCGACATTTTAAAAAAAAAGAAAATGACACCCAAATGAAAAACCCGTGTGTGTCCCATTAGAACAGCACAAAAACCTTTGCCGAAATTAAAAAACTTCTTTTCACACAAAATGGTTTGGAAAAGCCAATATTCCTTTAAAAAGGGAAATGGCAATCAATTTTTTTATAAACAAACAAAAACAGAGACATAAAAAAAAAACTTAAACTTAAAAATGTTTCCCCCGGAAAAAAAGAAAATAAAAAATTGGGTAACAATAACGGTACGTTAAAAACCCCTTTATATGAAAACACTTTTTGAACACAAATACTAAAAAATCTGCTCAAAAAAAGGATTTAAAATTTTTATTTTTACAGCAGCTCCTCCATGGGGAGGAAGGGCTTTTTCCACTACCTGTGTGATCCCTTGTGATTATTATTAAATATATTATTTATTAGTCTATTTGGGTTAAAACCCCCGCTTGGGAAAGGGGGGTCCGTGGTTTGATTCCCGGTTTGGGGCCCACTTTTTAATTTCTGAATTTTTAGTAAATAATAATATATTATTTATTATATGATTTTGGGTAAAAATATGGATTGCCCAAGAACACTATTTTTACTGGACGCAACTTTTCGCTGGTTTTCATCTTGTGCTTTTGGGGGGGAAAAAAATAGAAATATTAAAATAACACTACAACATTGGGTAAAAAGGGGGGGAAATTTTCAGGGGGGGGTATGGCAATTTTTTAAAATTCTGGATCGATTTTCAAAACGTCAATAAAACTACGGGGTGTTTCCGATGAATTTAAATTTAAAAAAAATGTTTAAATTTGGTTTCATGATAAAAGCTAAAAAAAATAGGCCTTTTAAAAAGAACAAAAAAATGTTGGCTAAAGTGGGATAAATTTTTTCAAGATACAGCTTTTGTGCCTCCCGACAAACAATGACCTTTCAAAAGGGGTTTTCAACAAGCGACGCTGAGGGTGATTCCAGCCCACTCGTCGTAGTTTTCTCGTAGTATCCGATTTGACGGAAGTTTAATTTTTATCCATTTTTGGGTTCGGAAAAGGGGTTACAATCCCTTTACTGTTTTGAAAGATTTTATTTTATTTTATTAAATGATCCTTTAAATTCCCCAAAAATATACAAACTACCTAATAGATATTACCCCAACCTTTTGGTTTCAAATATGAAAACAAAAATTTATACTGCAGTGCCCGGGAAAAACACGACAATGGCAAAGGGAGAGATGTTGTAATATCTAAAAGGCAAAACCAAATAGTGTCCCGGGGATTTTGTAGGTATAGAGTAACCCACGCAAAAAAATTTCATCCTCTTCCCTCAGTAGGGAGGGCCTTACCTAAAAAATAAACAAGTACTATATAAATTTACGGGATGTACAAATCTCGGAAATATAATCAAGATGATTCTTTTAATTTTGAACAAAATAAAAATTCAAACATTTTTTTAAATCAAAAAGACTTCGGGGTCAAAATTTTGGAAAAGGTTCATGTGAAGCAAGATCCGGTTTTGTGCATAGATAATATTTTTATTTAAAATAAATAAATAAATTCGTATTTTGGGGTTTCCCCCTCGGTCATAAACCCCTAATTTAAAGTAATTTAAAAATTGTTTTTTACCCTTTAAACTACGACGCGTATCGTCCCTTTTGAGACCCCGTCAGGCGGTGGTGGGCCCCTAAAAAAGCTAACCCGCATGGGAAACCCAAAAATTTACAACACATAAAACCCAAAAAAGTGGTTTGGGCCCCGCAAGAAGTAAATTCTGCATGCATGTTGTCATCATAAGCAAGGTTTTTTTCAACCCATTCCTAACGAGAACACCGTCCCGCACAACCAGTAAGGGGGCTTCCCCACCCAAATTGGGCTCCCAGAGACAAGAAATCCCAAAACTTACCCGGATTCGAACCAGGACCCCTTTGGGAACCCAAAAGAAAAGCTGCCCCCCGTGCTGCTGCGGGCCAGGGTGCCCCTTTATTCTTCCCAAAAAGAATAGGTTGAATAGGAAGGGTGGATAGTCACAACACAGCACAAACCCGTGAGGGGGGTTCCCTTCCTAGATTTTTTTTTGCTTTAGCGGGCAAAAGAACCTGTCTTACCCTGGATTTGAACCAAGACCCATGGCAACGGAAAAAAGGCCGGGCCCCACTAAAATTTTGGGTGGGGTTCCCAAAAAAAAAAAGGGAAAAAAAATACTACAAGTTGCAAGCTCGGCTATGGAACCGGCACATGGGGCTAGCTCTTGGCTGCAGGGAAGAGGGGTTTGGGGGGAAAAACAAGTAGGGTCTAACCCGGGTTCCCTTTCTTTCTTTCGTGGCCCCACCACAGGGTTTTGGGTTTTGTTTTTTGTTTTTGTTTGTATGTATTAGCTAATTTTTTGTGGCCACCTTTGCCCGACAAATCCCCGAAGGACGAAACCCCCGTGGAATTTAAGGGAAAAAACCACTTTTTAAATTTAAACTGTATTTTTTTCCCTCAAAGGGGGAATTTTTTGGGTCGCTTCCAGCCCTTTAGGCTTGCCTTTTTGTTCTCTATGCTTTTTCCCCAAACCCTTTAACCATTCTCCAAACTAAACTTTAAATAGCCGGTTGGCCTTTTCCCCTCAATTTTAAATTTTTATTATTTGGATTTAAAAAATTTTGACCTAAAACTTTTAGGTCAAGAAAGTAGGGATTAGTAAGTTGTAGGTAAAAGGTAACTATTCCTGGATTTTTTCAAAAAAACTTTTTGGGGTTTTTCCCCCAAAAATTTGTTAAAATTTCATGAAAATTTAAAACATTTTTTATAAAGCCTAAAAAGCTTTTAACAGGGGTAATTAAAAAAAATCAGTAGCACTGGGGGAAAATTTTGTAATAATAAAAATAGTAAGTATGAGACACAATGGCAAAAACTAAAATGGGTTTATAATCATATTTTAAAAAATTCGGATTTTTAGGCCTTTTGGGTCCCCTTGTAATGTTATACTTGTTTTCTATTCACCCCTTTAAAAGGACCTACTGGAAAAATTTGGGTTTCCGCTTCACGGCCCGTGTATTAAGCCGTGTGATGATCTAGCTAGACAGAAAGGGGGAGGGGAGAGAAGAGGCTGGGTTTTTGGATGGGGGGGAAAAGGGCCCATCCCTACAGATGGGCCGCTATCTGTTTTCCGTCCCGTGTTTTTTATCATTTTAAAAATTTCCAATTAAAAATGGGGTTTTAATTTTTTTGACTCGTTTTTTTGTAAGTATAAATTTTTAATATACTTAAAATTTACCAAAAAAACCTGAAAAATTTTAATTTTAATTTTCCCTTTAGTAATAAAAAACAAAAATACTTTAAAATTTTTAAATTTGTTTGAAAAAGGGTTCAGTGCTCTGCTACTTCGACCAAGACTAGTCTAGCGAAGCATCTCTAGTGCTCTGCTAATTCGACAAGACTTGCGTCTGCAAGACTGAAGACATCGTCCAAAAGGTGAGCACGGTCAGATACACCAAGTGGCTGCAATAAATAACACAAGATACCATTGTTTATAGAGATTAGGTAGCCAATGTGCACATTCTCTTTTTAGCGCACTTGTTTATTGATGTAAGTGTACATATTTATAGATTGAGTGCAAACAGAGGTAAAATGAGAAACACTGTAAAGAATTTTTGAATTTTTGAATTTTAATTTTAACTTTTAAGAATTTTTAATGGAACGTTTAATTCGTTCCCAGATCCTAAATAACAAGAAGGGTAATTATTTAGTTTAAAGTTAAAGTTCGTAATGTTGGAAAATAAATACAATAGATGCAGCAATAGACACATGTTGTGCTTCCACGCAGAGCATAAGATTGATGGAACAGTGACCGGCATATTATTACTGATCTACGTGCCATAAGGATGCCATAGGCAAGCCGCAGTGTGCCAACACCGTCAGGCACTAAATAGGTAAGCAAGCCAGGGGTGTCACCCAGCGTCATGAAACAAAACATATAACATAAATTTAAAAACTGTCATAATCTGGGGGATTTAGGTAGGCCTACCTGTCTACAGGTGCCAAATTTGGTGAGGCTCTGTCCAACTCTCAAAAGATTAAAATTGTATTTGTTTATTCAAGTTGAGAGCTCTTTTGCTCAGATACATTAAAGATCAGTATATTTTCCATGTTATTAATAGACAGCACAAACCTTACACACTCAAGCATTGATATCTAAAAGAAAACATGTCCATGCTTAGTATCTACTTCTACATTTGCACACTCTAATACGTACATAAATATATTCTCCATTTCATTAATCAGGAAACACTTATGTAAATTCACTTGGCTTATGACTGCCTCCTTATAAAGCTTGGCAAAGTAAATTTGCACAAACTAGTATTAGTATTACCTACATTTAAAACTACAGTTGAAAATGAAAAAATAATTTTGCCAAGTTTTGCAAGGATGAGTCGGGCCAAGTGAATTTGTGTATTAAGAGTGTGCAAAATGTAAAAGGGTAGGCAGGCCTAAATAAGCTTGGCTTCTTTTAGATACTGCTGCCATATAACAAAATTTTTTGAGTGTGGGTAAATGATTTCATTTAGTTGTCCTCCTTTGTAAATCAGTTTTTAACTGAATATGAACTGATAAGGATAGTCGTTAAATAAATAAAAATAAAAACATAGTTTTACAGTTTGTTGTAGACCTTCCCCCTCATGCACAGAGATTTTTCGACGCAAGATTGCGTCTTGATAAAAAAAAGGCGGACTTCCGCAAATCCACATCTTAAATCATAGGGATATAAAAACAGTTGTATGCACAAATATAGCAGATTTGCGTCCGCAAGTTGCTAGATGGCCGGTAAAGTTGTGGCTCCTCTGGGTGTGCCGCAAATGTCAACCCTCGCTTTTTTTATTTCAGAGAATATTTCAACAAAAATATTTGTATCAACATACAGTAAAGCAGGCAAGAAAAGTGAAATATTGTGTACAATTTTTTTTTTTTAATTGAGTGAAATCGAACTAGAGGTGGCCGCGTGACGTGATTCACGACTTTTCTCGTGATTTTGCGTGAACGTGAATGCTGTAAATAGGTACCGTGATTTTGCATGATATATAACAATCACGCGTGTATCGTGACAGCGGACATGCGTGACACTAAATGCTCCAGTGCGGAACGAGCCCTTCCTTTCATCCGCAAGGCCGTAAGCACCCTCCTCTAAGCTTGCCTCAAGTCGCACCCTGCCCTAAAATTCAGTAATGAATATGTGGACGAGAAAGTAATAAACCAACAATCTCTTGAATGTATTGTCTGCCAATTGAGTCTTGTATTTATCTTTAGCTAATTATTTGTTCACCGCTCTCTCGGGAGGAGCATGCGACAACAAGCTGTCTGCCATCTGACAATGCGAACATGACCAGGTTGGTGGCTATCGGATTAGAAGGGTGCGCGTGATTGCTCGATAACGCGAGTAGTCGTGCATGAGCGAGTATAGCTACTTGACAATATTACGTGATCGTGTGTGAGTTATATAAAAATTATGTTATTCGTGCGTGACGTGCGTGCAGAAAATGAGTTTACGTGACATGACGTGAGTAAATAATTCATCACGCCACCACCTAATTTGAAACCATTACTCCAAAGTGGGCAATAAATATTTTGAGGTTTGACCACTACATACGTTGCAGGCTACCTACCCGAAACACATAATTTAAAAAAAGTTTGCTTTTTCTATCTAGAAATACTCAATACTCATAAGAAAGCCGATCACACCCCACACATGTTATCTTTACAGCATTTTTCCTACCGGCCTTGTCAAACAGCAAACATGTTGCTTGCAATATGGCTGTAGCTCCTTGCGACATTAAAAAGAAGAAGAATGTACTACCCAAGAATGAACCCCATGTGTGTGTCCCATGTAGAACACGCACAAAAGCCTTTGCCGAATTAAATACTTCTTACACACAAAATGGTAGGAATGCCAACATATCACTTTAAAGGAAGTGGCAATCAATTTTTTTATAAACAAACAAAATCAGAGACATGAAAACAAAACTTAAACTTAAAAATGTTACAGGAAAAAACGAAAATAAAACTTGGATAACAATAACTGTACGTACACACCTTGATATGAAGAACACTTTATGAACACAATATACTAAAACATCTGCTCAAAAATGGATAAAATTTGATTTTTACAGCAGCTCCTCCATGAGAGGCCAAGACTATTCCACTACCTGTGTGATCCCTGTGTGATTATATATTATATATATTATTATTATATATATTATTATATTAGTCTAGTGGTTAAGACGCCTGCTTGGAATGCGGGAGATCCGTGGTTCGATTCCCGGTTGGGGCCGACTTTTTTAATTTCTGAATTGTAGTAAATAATAATATATTATTATATTATATGATTGTGATAACATATGGATCTGCCCAAGAACACTATTTTTACTGAGACGCAACTTTGCGCTGGTACATCTTTGTGCTTGCGGGGGAAAATAGATATGAAATATTAAAATAACACTACAACATTGGATAAAGGCGGATAAATCTCAGCGGGGTATGGCATTTTTAACTTCTGGATCGATTTACAAAACGTCAATAACAACTACGGGAGTGTTTCCTGATGAATGAAATTGAAAAATATGTTTAAGTTAGGTTTCATGATAAATGCTAAAAAAGATAGGCCTATATAAAAGAACAAAACAATGTTGGCTAAAGTGGGATAAATATTTTTCAAGATACATTGCTTCGTGCCTCTGACAAACAATGACTTACAAATGGAGTTTCAAGCAGAGCGACGCTGAGATGATTCCAGCCCACTTCGTCGTAGTTTACTCGGTAGTATCCGATTTGACGGAAGTTGAATTTGATCCATTTGGATTCGGAAGGGATTACAATCTTCACTGTAGAACAGATTTTATTTTATTTTATTCATATGATCCTAATTCCAATAATATACAAACTACCTACTAGATATTACAACTTGGTACAAATATGAAAACAACATTTATACTGCTAGCTGCCGAATAACACGACAATGGACAGGCAGAGTATGTTGTAATATCTAAACAGGCAGCAGTAGTGTCATGGGGTATATGTAGGTATAGAGTATACCTACGCAAAATAATACATCCCTCATTCCCTCAGTAGCAGGCCTATACCTAAATAGTAAACAAGTACTATATAATTATACGGGATGTACACTATCTCGGAAATATATATCAAGATGATTCTTTGAATTTAGAACAAATATAACAGTCAAACATTTTTTCACTCAAAATGACTTCGGGCTCAAAATTTGGAACAGGTTCATGTGAAGCAAGATCCGGTTCGTGCATAGATACTATTTTTATTAATATAAATAAATAAATTCGTATTTAGGGTCTACCACTCGGTCATAAACGCTAATTTAAAGCTAATTTAAAGTTGTTTGTTACCTTAATCTACGACGCGTATCGTCCTTCTGAGACTCGTCAGGCGGATGGTGGCCACTAAAAATTAGCTAACTGCATGCAAACAAAACTCACAACACATAACCAAACCTGTGGTAGGGCACGCAAGAAGTAAATTCTGCATGCATGTTGTCATCATAAGCAAGGTTTCTTCACACACCATTCATAACGAGACACACCGTCAGCACAACCAGTAAGGGGGCTTCCCTACCAACTCTGGTGCTCGAGAGACAAGAAATCCATGACTTACCCTGGATTCGAACCAGGACCCTTGGCAACAAGAGAAAAGCTGCCCCTCGTGCTGCTGCTGGGCCAGGGTGCCCCTTCATTCATTCTAAGAGAATAGGTTAGAGATAGGAAGGGTGGATAGTCACAACACAGCACAACCAGTGAGGGGCTTCCCTCCTAGATTCTGGTGCTTGAGCGACAAAAGAACCATGTCTTACCCTGGATTTGAACCAAGACCCATGGCAACGAGAGAGGCTGCCCTACTAATTGTGACTGGGATCCAAAAACAAAAGGAAACAAAATACTACAAGTTGCAAGCTCTTGGCTATGGAACAGGCACATGTGCTAGCTCTTGGCTGCAGGTGAAGAGGTTGAGGAAAAGACGAGTAGGGTCTAACAGGTTCATTTCTTCTTCTTGCGTGGCCCTACCACAGTTTGGTATGTGTTGTGAGTTTTGTTTGTATGTAGTTAGCTAATTTTTTAGTGGCCACCATCGCCTGACAAGTCCAGAAGGACGAAACGCGTCGTGGATTAAGGTAACAAACCACTTTAAATTAGCTGTAGTTGTCATCAGAAGGTGAATTTTTGGTTGCTTCCAGCCCTTCAGGCTTGACTTTATGTTCTCTATGCTTCCCAACCTGTCAACCATTCTCCAATCTAAACTAACTAGCCGGTTGGCCTTTTCCACTCAATTGGAAATGTTATTATTAGGTATTTAAACATTTAGACCTACAACTTGTAGGTCAAGACATGTAGCATTAGTAAGTAGTAGGTAACTAGGTAACTATCCTGGATTTTTGCAAAAATCTTTGGATTTCCTCAAACAGTAGTGTAAAATACATGAAATTCATACATTTTTATACAGCCTAAAAAGCTTTCAACAGTGGGTAAAAAAAACATCAGTAGCACTGGGTAATTTAGTAATAATAAACATAGTAAGTATGAGACACAATGGCAAAAACTAAAATGTTGATAATACATATTCTAAGAAAATTCGGATTCTTAGGCCTTTGCTCGCTTGTAATGTTATAGTACTTGTTATCTATTCACCACTTCACGGTACCTACTGGACTATTTGAATTGCCGCTTCACGGCCTGTGTGATTAAGCCTGTGTGATGATCTAGCTAGACAGAAGGCGGAGGGGAGAAGAAGATGGCTGGTTGGAGGATGGGGGGAAAAGCCGTATCCGTAGCAGATTGTCCGCTATCTGTGGTCCGTCTGTGTTTGTATCAGTTTAAGTGCCAATAAAGTGTGTAATTATTTTCCTGACTCGTTATTCGTAAGTATAAGTTTATAATATACTTAAATTCACCAAAAATCCTGAAAATTTCAATAATTCCTTCACGTAATAAACACAAAATACTAAATGTTACACTTAGTTTGGAAAAGGCCAACGGCTAGTTTAGTATAGATTGGAGAAGGGTTGACAGGTGGGAAAGCATAGAGAACATAAAGTCCAGCCTGAAGGGCTGGGGGCGACAAAACTTTTCACCTGCTGATGACAACTGCAGCTAATTTACAGTGGTTGTTACCTTAAAGGTGGGCTGTACTCAAGGGTCCGAGTATTTTTTAAGAATGACAATGTAAAAACTATAATGCCGACAACCCCATCTTAAAATGGATAAGAACTTGCGAAACGACAGCGCGTTGAAGTTCTGGGGTGGCCGTCCGTGACGTCACCGCTCCCATTGACCCAGCGGTCGCAGCCCGCGCGGACCTCATGCTGTCTGACCTGACTGTGCTACGGGGAACAACATCTTCCCTTTAGTAGATGTGTGGGCGTTATATGGGTAGCAATGCGAAGTGACCATCGGCCTTATTCGATGTAAAACGTGTTTACATACATTCTGTAGTTATTGAAGCGTTTCATTTTATTATTATTGACTGAATGCCAGGTGGCAGTGTTGTGATTTTGTGCTAAAACGTATTTTATTGTGTATTGTATTGCTAGATGACCCCATGATTATAAACACGAGCATGCGTCAATATGACTATATGTTGTGTATTCAGGTGTAGTAATCAGTCGGGAAAATCAGTGATCGTCGATGGAAAGAAAGTTAGTTTTCACAAGTTTCCAAATCGTAATAGATCGCCAACTCGCCATAAATGTTGGTTGAAGAAAATTAATCGCATGGGGTTTACACCTAGTAAACCCACGTTACTGACAAAAGACTTTTAAATATCATCTAATTTCAAAAATCAGTTTGGCATATTAGGCTCAATTTCAAAACCCGTGTTAAAAAAGGATTCAATACAGTCAATAAAATTAAAAGGGGGTGATTCATCGTTTCAACCTGTCACAAAAAAGCGCGAAGTGTCGACTTACCTAAGAAGAAAGATAGTGAGCGATGATATAACAGAAAGCGAGAGTTTTGATACAGAGAGAGTTACAATGTATAGGTATTGAGCCAGAGGTAGAAATTCATGTCAGCTCAACTGTGTTGAACGGGAATTCCACCCAGGAAATAGGAATTCAATGTGAATTAATCGGTTATGACTGTCATTGGCAGACCATCGAAAATGACGCCCCTGTGGATAATGATAAAGATGTGGATGTATCTTCAGAGTGTTCTTCCTCCGAGTGCATTACTGACGATGACGTGTCATCTAGTTACGACGACATACCATCTAGTGATGACGACGTATTATCTAGTGATGATGACGTGTCATCTAGTGATGAGAGTGACAGTAAAAGAATGTTTTCCAAGTCGAAAGAAAGGCCAGCTACAGTGTATCTTTGTTTTTGGGAATGTTTGAAGGAGCTTTTTTTCCGATCTTTAAAATGCAGCAATTGATTACAAGTGTAGAACAATCAACCAAAGGATCGTCTCTAATGGTGCAAACTCTATGTGTAAATGTGTAAAGGGTCACGGGGTAACATGACTTTTGCAAAAAATGTACCAATAGATTTGGTTTGGGAACGATACGGCTAGCTACGGCAATGTATACCACTGGCATGAGATTTGCAAAATTCAATTATTTTGCGCAAACAATGAATCTGTGTCTTATGTGCAAAAAAACATCTTATAACATTGTTTGACGATTCATTGGTCCCGCTACAGAGACAACAACATCAGAGAGCTAAGAGAGTCCGAGTCAGGTGCGCGTTTCGCCGGTGACGGTCAGTTCGATTCCCCCGGTATTTCTCTAAATATGTCTCTTACACTTTAATGAAATTTGACATTGACATAATAAAAGATTCATTGTTCTTTAAAAAGGAATGGTAGATAGAGAGTTGGAGAAGCCCGCCTGTGATAAAACTATTAACAAGGATTAAAGAGTACGTTATACAATTGAAACTTTTTCTTTCTGATTGGCACCGTGGTATTCGAAAACTCTTGAGAATGAAGTATCCATGTGTTATTCATGAATTTGACGTTTGGCACATAGCAAAAAGCTTGGCCAAATGATTAAAATCAGTTACCAAAAAATGCACCCAGCTTGGAAATGTGGAAATCTAGTGTTTTAAACCACCTGTGGTGGTCGTCAATGACGTGTGGATGGTAACGAGTACATTTTGATAGAAAAGTTTACGTCTGTTCTGGAACAAAATAAGGAACAATCACACTTGGAAAGGCAAGAAACACGTTCACAAATGTGCCGACGTAGATCTAGATGAAGACGAAGAAGTGAGTTGGATTGGCTGCATGAAAAATTAAAAACTCTCACGATTATAAGTTCTCCATCATAAAGTTACCGAGAATAGATTTCTGGAGGACTTAAAACACACCCAAACATTACTGCCATACGGGAGCTTAGAGTCTTATCACAATTATTATTAATTAATTATTAATTAATTACTATTAATTAAGTACCTGCCGAAGAAAGCTCACTTCTCGTACTACGGTATGGTACTTTGCGGAATGCTTGCAATAATAGATCATAATCTAAATATAGGTAGGGATATTTGACGAACAGAAGTTTGATATTCGAAATCGACAAAAAAATACGTGGAGTGGTCAATCCGAATGGACAAAAGTTATACTTGGCGAGTCGAATAATGGAGAAAGTGTGTTCATATGCCAGTGGCCAAGTGAACCTGCACATCGAAAACAATCTATACAACGCAAATGTACCTAAAAATATTGCACCGATTCCACACCCATCTGACGATGAACTTCACTCATCTCATTCAGCCGATTCCACAAATACTAGATATGTCGTCAAAACTGCTAATGGTAAGTCAAAAGAATACTCTTGCAAGCTTATATTATTTTTATATATATATTTTTTTTTTTTGGGGGGGGGGGGGGGGGGTTCCACAATATAATTTCCTCATAGGACAGCCCTGGTGTGCCACTTTGCCTCGTTGTGGAATAATTTAGTACATCTCTGGTCAGTCAGGCTTCGTTTGAGTTCCTTGTTTCATTGTTATCACTCATGTATTTCAAAGCAAATCAAAGCGTAACGCAAGACTGAATACTTCAATTCACGTCGTATTTTCTATTTCTGTTTCCCCACCTACGCAGAAAGAGTTGAGTGGGTAGACACTAAATACAATTTATTTATTTATTTAATTTTATTTAATTTTGTACTATAGTTATTTTATAACACCTTTGGTTGATTGAACAGTACTGCAAACAAAATTAAAAATTTCACCGTAATTTAACAATAATTCCCATTTTTAGTGCTTTTCGTTGTTAAAAACACAATTTTTGTGAATTTCGGTGTTATAATGTAATTTACACATATTTCGGTGTTTGGCAGTGATTTAATTTTGGCATTTTCTGTTTTAGATTTGATCAATTCATGCTCATTTTGTGAAATTAATGATTGGCACAATACGTATTTTGGTTTTATTGTCAGTAGCGAAATATTGACAATGACAATTTGATTTGCATCATCTTTAATTGTACTGTAAAATGTGATTAGGCCTATTGTTATAAACTTTTCATGTACCGTATGTTGTGTATATATATACATATTTATGTATGTTTATACTAAAATGACGAAACCCAAATGAATGTAAAATTTATAATGGTGAATAAAACAACTACTACTACTACTACTACAGTGACGTATCTCTACTTATGAGGTAAAAGACGGCCTTTTTCTGGCCCTTTTTGGGGGTGTATTTTGGGTGTTAGGGACCTCTAAAAGTCATGTTGGTACACCATCCTTGTTCGACACTATTTTCAAGTGTGTGTCTCGTCTGATAAAAGGGGCGTCTGAACGCAAAAAGACCCCCAAAAACTCGTTTTATTTTATTATATAATATATATATATATATATGTTTTGTCTTAAGCTTTCGTGATCCATCGTTAATGTTTTAATTATCTTTACGGTAAATAATCACGCACAGTATTATAGAAAATAACTTTTAATCCCGACGTTTCGGAAAACTAGGTTTCCATTTTCAAGGGAAGGGTAAAACAAAATTCAATAAAACAACAACAGCATTATAAAAATAAACAAATAGAAGAAACAAAAAAACACACTACCTTGCAAACATAGAATATTAAGATCCAATTGCAGTGACCCTAAAACCAAATCACATGTTTGCATTGTGAGTGTGACTTCTTGTGACCATTCTAGCAGGTCTATCGCTGTCTTCGTGTCTTGGTACCACTGGCAGCTCAGTCTCATACATTTCAAGAGCTGCAGTATGACTTCTAGTCATTCTGCTGGATTCCAAATTTCTAGACATGATGGCTGGCTCCGTCCGGACCGTCCCACGTTCGTCTAGAACTGCAGGCACTCTATCAGCCGCTATACCGCTTTCTTTGACTAACCTCTCAATCAAAGCAGGCTTCCATGATTGAGCCAAACGTTTGCCATCGTCTCGTTTGTTAAGATTGAGTGGGCGCTTCTCAATTTCCACTGCCTCTCTGACGATCCGACTAGATAGATGGCTTACCATGGCAAGAGGTCTCATTCCGTCAAAATTAATGGAATGACCCTCCTTCTTGACATGTTGTGCCAAAGCAGATGTTGTTTCCATCTTGTTGACGGCAAGCTTGTGTTCCTGTAGGCGCATCGACATATTTCGACCAGTTTGTCCAACATATGTCTTCGAACAGTCTCCACACGGAATTTCGTAGACGCCCCAACCCTCCAAATGAATCTTGTCTTTGTGGCTACCAATCATTTCGCCTAAAGTTCTGTCTGTCAAAAAGACCGTGTTGATGTTTTCAAAAGCCAGTAGTTTGAACTGACGAAGAACATTTAGACGAAGAAGGTAAGATTCTACGTGAGGCACTGCCCTTAGTAACAGGTTTCCTAACTGGTTGTTCCACAAGGCTTGGAAAAGAAAAACCAGAGCAGAAGAAACTCAAGTCGATCCAGTAGACAAACCAAGAGCCACTGCATATTTGCCATATGTTCGAGGGACCACCGACCGAATTGGCAAACTACTGGCTTTTGAAAACATCAAGACGGTCTTTTCGACAGACAGAACTTTAGGCGAAATGATTGGTAGCCACAAAGACAAGATTCATTTAAAGGGTTGGGGCGTCTACGAAATTCCGTGTGGAGACTGTTCGAAGACATATGTTGGACAAACTGGTCGAAATATGTCGATGCGCCTACAGGAACACAAGCTTGCCGTCAACAAGATGGAAACAACATCTGCTTTGGCACAACATGTCAAGAAGGAGGGTCATTCCATTAATTTTGACGGAATGAGACCTCTTGCCATGGTAAGCCATCTATCTAGTCGGATCGTCAGAGAGGCAGTGGAAATTGAGAAGCGCCCACTCAATCTTAACAAACGAGACGATGGCAAACGTTTGGCTCAATCATGGAAGCCTGTTTTGGTTGAGAGACTGGTCAAAGAGAGCGGTACAACTACTGATCGAGTGTCTGCTGCTCTAGACGAACGTGGGACGATACGGACGGAGCCAGCCATCATGTCTAGAAATGAGGAATCCAGCAGAAGGATGACTAGAAGTCATACTGCAGCTCTTGAAATGTATGAGACTGAGCTGCCAGTGGTACCAAGACACGAAGACAGCGATAGGCCTGCTAGAATGGTCACAAGAAGTCACACTCACAATGCAAACATGTGATTTGGTTTTAGGGTCACTGCAATTGGATCTTAAAATTCTATGTTTGCAAGGTAGTGTGTTTTTTTGTTTCTTCTATTTGTTTATTTTTATATTGCTGTTGTTGTTTTATTGAATTTTGTTTTACCCTTCCCTTGAAAATAGAAACCTAGTTTTCCGAAACGTCGGGATTAAAAGTTATTTTCTATAATACTGTGCGTGATTATTTACCGTAAAGATAATTTAAAACATATATATTATATCACAGACTTTCACGGATTGAGTATGCACACATTGTATTTTCGGGTAGTCCGTGTGGTTTGATTTTATTTATTCCAACGTTTCGGGCAGTTCTCCCTGCCCATCTTCAAGGAAATTAAACATAAAACAATATAAAAAACAAACAAACCCTTACTTCATAACAAACACTGCAACTAGATACATAGACAAAAACTAAATAGCTTAGAAAACATAGGTAGGGCCTACTCATGACAAATTATACAACCATGTGAAGCCATCAACATTATCCTATTACTGTTTAGATGACCTCAGCGTACGAGTAGATGGCTCAAGGGGTTCTTGTTGAGTCTTCCTTCTCTTGTCAACTCTTGGACGAGGACGGACTGCAGACATTTCCATAGGGAGAGCTTTGGGTTGAACATTACAGCCTTGCAAAACATGTTTCCATGTGGCTGGAAGTCTTTTGGCATCATCCCGTGTGTTCATGTTGTGAAAAGTTGAAAAGTTGTGAAAAGACATACGTAGGAAGAACCAACCGCAAAATATCTGTCCGCATCGACGAACATAGAGTTGCAGTTAGACGTATGGAAACTACCTCAGCTCTTTTCCAACATGCTTTCAATAAGGAACACTGGATTAACTTTGATGAAGCTAAAACCCTAGCCAAAGTTGAACATGAGGTGCCCGTATCGTAAGAGAGCGGTGGAGATGGAGAACGGAAACACAACATGAACACACGGGATGATGCCAAAAGACTTCCAGCCACATGGAAACCTGTTTTGCAAGGCTGTAGTGTTCAACCCAAAGCTCTCCCTATGGAAATGTCTGCAGTCCGTCCTCGTCCAAGAGTTGACAAGAGAAGGAAGACTCAACAAGAACCCCTTGAGCCATCTACTCGTACGCTGAGGTCATCTAAACAGTAATAGGATAATGTTGATGGCTTCACATGGTTGTATAATTTGTCATGAGTAGGCCCTACCTATGTTTTCTAAGCTATTTAGTTTTAGTCTATGTATCTAGTTGCAGTGTTTGTTATGAAGTAAGGTTTTGTTTGATTTTTATATTGTTTTATGTTTAATTTCCTTGAAGATGGGCAGGGAGAACTGCCCAAAACGTTGGAATAAATCAAATAAAACCACATGGACTACCCGAAATATATATATATATATATATATATAGTATATATATGCAGACATTGTATTTATATGTATTATTTATATTATATTATTATTATTATTATATGTATATTTATATGTATTTATATATTCTACCCGAAAATACAATGTGTGCATATATATATATGTGTGGTTTTATTATTAGTTCCAACGTTTCGGGCAGTTCTCCCTGCCCATCTTCAACGCTGAGGTCATCTAAAAAGTAATAGTGTGTTGATGTCTTCACAGTTTTTAAAATATCTGGATGTTCATAATATGTTGTCATTAGTACCTATGTTTTCTAAGCTTTTTGGTTTTGTCTTTGTATCCAGTTGCAGTGTTTGTTAAGAAGTAAGGTTTTGTTTGTTTTGATATTGTTTTATGTTTTATAAATTTCCTTGAAGATGGGCAGGGAGAACTGCCCGAAACGTTGGAACTAATAATAAAACCACACGAACTACCCGAAAATACAATGTCTGCATATTCAATCCGTTTGAAAGTCTGCGATATAACATATATATATATAATATATATATATATATATATGAAAATATATGTTTTGAGGTAAAACTGCGTGTGATGATTTATAATAAAATATATTTTATTACCGACGTTTCCACTAGGGTTTCACCTAGCTTTATCAAGGTTATAAAACAAAAACAAAATGGAATAACAAAGTACAAGATGACAATAATTAAAAACACAGCCATCTAGGAAAACAGATCTAGATGACTAGACAGAGAGTTGAGAGAGAGCCTCCAGATGTTAGCGGTGTATGTTATTATATAATATATATATATATAAACTTGGCTTTATAGTAGGCGACTATGACGCTGTTATGTAAGTACTTTAGACAGAAATTAAAAAAGTGACTACACCGGGGTTTGAACCCGGGACCTTAGCTTACCGGGCTATGCTCTTACCAACTGAGCTATGCGGCCACCAATTTAAAACTGTCTAATTTTTGGTCTGTTTTGTACATTGTTAATAACGTGTGTAGAGCAGATTGCACTGCCTGACTGCACATGAAAATAACTCTGAGAAATACAAACCATCTCTGTAACCCTAGGAGTTGGGAAATATGATGTTCAAACTTGGCTTTATAGTAGGCAACTATGACGCTGTTATGTAAGTACTTTTGACAGAAATAAAAAAAGTGACTACACCAGGGTTTGAACCCGGGACCTTAGCTTACCGGGCTATGCTCTTACCAACTGAGCTATGCGGCCACCAGTTCCCGGGTTCAAACCCCGGTGTACATATATATATTAGTACTTCAGACAGAAATTAAAAAAGTGACTACACCGGGGTTTGAACCCGGGACCTTAGCTTACCTTAGCTTTCTGTCTAAAGTACTAACATAACAGCGTCATAGTCGCCTACTATAAACATCATATTTCCCAACACTAGGGTTACAGAGATGGTTTGTATTTCTCCAAGTTAATTTCATGTGCAGTCTAATAGGCAGTGCAATCTGCTCTACACACGTTATTAACAATGTACAAAACAGACCAAAAATTAGACAGTTTTAAATTGGTGGCCGCATAGCTCAGTTGGTAAGAGCATAGCCCGGTAAGCTAAGGTCCCGGGTTCAAACTACGGTGTAGTCACTTTTTTAATTTCTGTCTAAAGTACTAACATAACAGCGTCATAGTCGCCTACTATAAAACCAAGTTTAAAAACGTATATATATATATATATATATCGACTGCCGTCCGTCACAGACTCAGCATCGACTCCTGAAGATGGAATGCCACAGCTTTTCGAAACGTCGAGAAGAACGGTTCTTTTTAGAGCCATCAACTCAAAACACAGGGCAAATCACCGCAGAATCCACATCTACATATATATATGAATATAAGGTTTTTAAGCATAAGCCCGCTTTAAGGACATAGTTATTGATTCATAGCAGTTGTCGAAAAAGTTTGCCCCGACTGGGGCAATATATATAATATATATATATATATGTTTTTGGATATTTTCGTGGCCGATATGAATTAATGAACTAGGTTTTTTGGTTATAATGCCACGTTTATTTACAATAGGCCAACAGTCTTTAACACTGACAGAAAGATAGGAGAGTTGTTAAGAAGCAGTAAGGACCACATTCACCTAGAAGGTAGTGGCGTGTATGAAATTCCGTGTGGAAATTGTGACAAATGCTATGTGGGTCAAACAGGAAGAAACATGTTTCAACGAAAACAGGAACACAGGCTAGCTGTTGAACACATGGATAAAACATTAGTCCTTGCTCAACATTCAAAAGAAAGTGGTCATGTTATCGACTTTGCTGGCATGAAACCCATTGCCACCGTTAAGAAATTCTTCCTAGAATGTTACGGGAAGCCATTGAGATTAATAAACGAGCTCACAGTCTAAATAAACAGCAAGATAGCCAACGTTTATCAGTAACGTGGAAACCTGCAATCAGGGATACATGTACAGCCACATAGGTTGACTGTGAAACCAATGGACCAACAACCAATCCCCAGTTAGTTCCTGCAGATGATCTGTTGCAAGTAAATACATCGACAGTCAGTGTGACAAGATCCATGACGAAAAACAATAAGACGGACATGAAGTGACTTTCTTCTTTCTTTGCAACGTCAAGCTTTGCAGTGATTCTTTTGTTGTTTTAATTCGCCATATGTGCAGTGATTTCTATTGTTTATATTTTGTTGTATTTTGTTTTCCCAGTTTTGTTCTGTATTTATCAATGTAATGTAGTTTTTGTTTTTTATATATTAAGTTGTATTGGCCCTGAAGAAGATGAGAGAAATTTCATCGAAACGTTGGCCAATTGTAAATAAACGTGGCATTATAACCGAAAAATCTAGTTCATTAATATATATATATATTCGTAATCTACACACATTAAAGAACAAAATGGGGTTGGTTTAATCATGTACCTTATGGGATGACTTATGAGGTACAAGACAGTTTGGGCCCAATGAGGTCCAAACGACCCTAAGTTGGCGCATAAGACGCTGGTTTTGTAAAATCTCATATAAATCCGCATACAAATACAAAATAATTCATAGTTAATCTATTGGCATGCTTAAACATACAAATTACAGATAAAAATAGGATCAAGAGCAAAGTGTGGCCAGATGCAGATAGCTAGATGCCATAGACTGTATTGAGAGAGTGATTATATTCCAATAGTCAAAACATATTTACCTTATGACTGTGGTAATAGAAACTGTCACTGGCTCTCGGTCTACTACCTCTCACTTTGATTTTTTAAGGCTAATTCTTGGTAACCAAGTGTGTACATCAATATAAAGGAACTCTATTAACATTTATGCAAAATTTGGTAATGATATATCCGAAAGTTCTGCTGCAATCGTCCAACACTTGAGCGCGTGCATAGTTGGGCTCTTAACAAAACTCACAGTCTGGCATTGACATTCCCAGCCAAGTCTTATGTTCACTGCTGACGGCATCGGGGTGCGTGTCGGTGATGTATGTTATTGGGATCTCCCACTTGTACCTGGAACAAAATAATATCTTATTCCTGTAGACAACGAGATGTTTCTTTATTCAAATTAAGTAATTCGTAGAGGAACAAGCTAGGCATATGAATAGCATTAAGGCCTACTTTGAAAAGCTAAGAAAGCTTCATACCCTATTTGTAAACAGGGACCTGTAAACACATTCACATTTGCAATGCTCTCAGGAAGCAAACTGTTGCACGAGCTCTAACGCTCGCTTCGCCATCATCATATAAGGAACTCGCGAGTGAACTCGGCCTTTCAACACTAACCACAATACATTGCCTATTGCATGATTGCCTTCTCCAGATGCGCGAGCTCTAACGCCCCCTACGCCATCATCATATAATGCACCTCGCAACACAATAACAGCAACACATTTATCACCCATTCGCCAATCGCCCAGATGTGCGTATTATGCAAATGTCTCCTCATTGTCTGACTCGTTCTCCAGAGACGACGACTTCATGGCATCAAAATCAATTCCGTTCCATCACGCCTTTCAATACTAAGCACAACACATCGCCTGTTGCACGATTGCCTACTCCAGTCACGCGAGCTCTAAAGCACGATTCGCCATCATCATATAATGCAACTCGCAATACAATGACAGCAACACCATTATCACCCATTCGCCAATCGCCTGGATGTGCGTATTGTGCATATTCTGATCACAACATACGTTCTTGTTCTTCTTTCAAGCACCTTTCTACTCATGAAAAAAGGGTGTATTCTAACCACGTTCAACTATGCAGTAACTGCCTCAGTTCATATCACACCAAGAATACATGCACCTCCCAAGATAATAGTCATTACTGCGGTCGTCGTCACCACATCTTACTGCATGTTAGGAATGTCCGTAGGCGTAGCCCTACCTCACAAAATATTGAACTTCTCTCATCCGCATCTTCGGATGAATCTGAAACAGAATGAGGGTCAGATCGACTAGCGCGTCCATCTTCTTACCACGTATTTCATCATCGTCGCCTTCCAGGTCGCCAAGATTTCAATCTCAATCTCGTGTACATTGCTCAAAATTGAATCAGTCACCTCAGTCTTTGATACCATCTTCACTTTCGCCGTCGACTTGGCCATCGTTGGAACCTTTGTCTACCAGCACTGTCCAAGAGCCATCATCAGAAAAAGTTCCTTCTTTATGCACTTCTATATCACACTTCAGTGCCTGTGCATAAGCTGTGCAGCAATCCACTGGACATCTCTGACGACCTCAGTCGCCTACCTACACCTCTTTAGTACATTTCTCACACTCCTCACACCTCGTTGGCTCGTTGGTCTTGTTGTTAGCGTATAAGCTTCCAATGCAGAAGGTCCAGAACTTCTGATTTGGACTTAAGTCCATCAGTTCTTGTCTTAGGAGTTTGTAAACGGTGACTTTGGAGCCGTCCTAGCAATGAAGCACATAATATATTCAGATTGTGCTGAATCGGCCTTGTTGATTCTGGCAGCTTCTTCGGTATGATGCCATTAGCCGATATTACGTATGAGATTGTATTTACCTTTTTCTGTTTCCACATCTTCTTGATCTCAATTGCAAGTTCACTATACTTGTCAATTTTTTTCTTCCATGTAGTCTCGACGTTATGACACATTGGGACAGCAACGTCAATAAGGGTAGTTTCTTGTTTCTTCTCGTCAATTATAATTATATCCGGTCTGTTGTGATGTATAGTTTGGTCTGTTATAACTGTGCGGTCGTAACATAATTTGAAATCTTTGCTATCTAGTACTTTCTCCGGTTTGTATTTGTAGTAAGGTGTGTGTGTATCAATGAGGTTGTACTTGATTGCTAGTTTTTGGTGAATAATGTTAGCTACTTGGTTATGTCTGTAGAGGTAATCCGTTTGACATAGTGACTGGCACCCGGATATGATGTGTTCGATTGTTCACCCCTTACACTACATTTTCTACATTGATCGTTTACTGTCGCATCTTGTATAATGTATTTTTTATAATTTTTCGTTCCAATCACTCTGTCTTGAATAGCCAGCATAAAACCTTCTGTTTCTCCAAATAGTTCCCCGTTGTTTAACCACCTATTTGATGCTTTAATATCTACGTGACCTTTATGTAGTTCATCATAATGTCTCTTGTGTAGGGTCTTTTCTGAGAGACGTAACTCTTTTGAAGCGTCAGTTTTTCCCTTGTAGATTGACATTTTCGTTTGCTAGATTGAGTGGAGTAATTGATTTGTCAGCTAGCACCACAGCCCTATGCAGTGTTGATTGGCTGCTCTTTGTAAAAAAGTATTTTCTTAAAATGTCTAGTTGTTTATAATATAAGTTGTTCAGATCAATTAGGCCTCGTCCTCCTTGTTCTCTTGGAAGTGTCAATCTCTCTATTGCTGATTTAAGATGATGCATTCTGTGTTTAGTAAGTGTAGTACGAGTTAATATTTCCAGCGCATGGATGTCTGTCTGCGTCCATTTAATGATTCCGAATGAATATGTCAGTACTGGTATAGCATATGTATTTATTGCTGTGATCTTGCTTTTACCGTTTAGTTGCGTCTTGAGGATAGATTTTAGTCGCTTCTTGTATGTATCTATCAATTTTTCTTTCATTACTTTATGTTCAATTCTGGCAGCTTGTGAGAATCCTAAATATTTGTATACATCGTTATCATCCATTACTCCAATCCTATTTCCATCATCTAGCTGGAACTCTTCTGCCTGCGTAACCTTACCCTTTTCCATATGTAGCGTCTTACACTTGTCTACTCCAAACTCCATGCAGATATCTTGACTAAATTCAAATGTAGTATTGATTAAACTGTTTAATTGAACAAAATTTGATGCATATTACTTTAGGTCACCCATGAAGAATAGGTGAGAAATTGTGTGACATACCATATTATTGTCCTTAATTTTAAATCCGCATGTAGATTCATTAAGCATATGCGACAGTGGGTTTAATGACAGACAAAACCATAATGCGCTAAATGAGTCACCTTGGAAAATGCCACGTTTAATTTGGATTGGATCTGTAGTAATCTGCTGGTTTTTCATATTTAGTTTTAGTGTTGTTTTGTTCTCCATGTCTTCATTACTGTCTTCAAAAAGTTTACAATTACTGGGTTGATTTAATATATTTGTTAAATCTGAATAAGCCATGTGTGTGGTGTTAAGTCATAAGCTTTCTTGTAGTCAATGTAGTTTACGTGAATATTCCTTTTCTTATTGTGTGCCTGATTCATTACAGTAGAGTCGATAATGAGTTGTTCTTTACATCCCTGCGAGTTCTTACAGCATCCTTTGTGTTCCTCGGCCATGATATTGTATTCTTCGCAATGCTTATATATACTTTATTTGTTATGCATGAAGTCAATATTTTATATATAGTTGGTAGACATGCAATTGGCCGATATTTACTTGGGTTCTTTGTGTCATTATCTTCCGGTTTGAGAAAGGTTACTCCTTCAGTAAAGAATTCGGGTATTTCTTTAACTCCATTTATAAACTCGTTGAGACATTTTCTAATTTGATTGTGAGAAGTATTGAATTTCTTATACCAAAAATGTTGAATATTATCATTATTATTATCATTAGTCCTTAAAGCGGGCTTATGCTTAAAAATCTATATTATACTACCCAACTCATGGAGATGAGATGTGTTTGGATTTACCATGTGATCTTTCAGATTTGACAGCTACATTGCAGTCTTCTGTTGGATTTATGTCATGGAGGTCAACAATCACAACAAATAGCAGTTTAGAAAAGGGTTTGTTCTGTGGTCCCGGTAGCTCAATTGGTAGAGCTATGGCACGTTAAGCCGGAGGTTCTGGGTTCGAACCCCAGTCGGGCAAACTTTTCGACAACTGCTATGAATCAATAATTATTATTATTATTATTATTATTATTATTATTATTATTATTTTTATTATTGGATGAGCGAAGCGAAGACTTCAATTTCACTGACCCCCAAAAAAATTTAGCTCGGGTATTTTTTTTTGTTTGTTTTTTGTTTTTTTTTGTTTGTTTGTTTTTTGTCTGTTTGTTAACTCTCTACCAGGCAAACGGCATATCCGATCTTGATGAAAATTGGAGGGGACCTTCGAAATCTCTGAACTTAGAGGTGTATTGTTTTGGGTACAATCGAAGAAATATTTCTCATGAATATCGTACTTTTACGATTTTTTTCGATTTTTAGTGCGATATTTTCGTGACATTTGGGCCGATTCTGACACACATTATGGGTGGGGTTACAACGTTCATATTATACATGGACATTAAGGTTATGGTGATGTAGTACCTTTTGAAAGAAAAAGTTGAAAAAGTTAGCCGGAATTCATAGAAATAAAGCTTTTAATATAAGTTTTTTTGATTTGTATGCGATTTTTTCGTGCCATTTGGGCCAATTCTGACCAAACGGGGGGGGCTACAACGTTCATATTATACATGGACATTAAGGTTATGGTGATAAAGTACCTTTTGAAAGAAAAAGTTGACAAAGTTACCCAGAATCCATAGAAATAAAGCTTTTAATATAAGTTTTTAACGGTAAATAATAACAAATTGACAAGTAACAATAGAAACTTGACAACAATCACCTACAATGCGTGGGAAGCAAAACAAAGCAACAAAGCACTCGCAAAAGTAAAGATATCCCACGCAGACTAAAAACTTTAAAAAAAGCTCATCCATCAACGCGGCGGGACTTGAGCGTTTTCCTAGTAATAATTGGATGAGCGAAGCGAAGACTTCAATTTCACTGACCCCCAAAAAATTTAGCTCGGGTGTTTTTTTTGTTTTTTTTTGTTTGTTTTTTTTTTTTCTGTTTTTTAACTCTCTACCAGGCAAACGGCATATCCGATCTTGATGAAAATTTGACAGGACCTTCGAAATCTCTGAACTTAGAGGTGTATTGTTTTTGGGTACAATCGAAGAAATATTTCTCATGAATATCGTACTTTTACGATTTTTTTCGATTTTTAGTGCGATATTTTCGTGACATTTGGGCCAATTCTGACCAAACGGGTGGGGCTACAACGTTTATATTATACATGGACATTAAGGTTATGGTGATGTAGTACCTTTTGAAAGAAAAATTTGAAAAAGTTAGCCAGAATTCTTAGAAATAAAGCTTTTAATATAAGTTTTTAGATTTTTTGTGCGATATTTTCGTGCCATTTGGGCCAATTCTGACCAAACGGGTGGGGCTACAACGTTCATATTATACATGGACATTAAGGTGATGGTGATGTAGTACCTTTTGTAAGAAAAAGTTGAAAAATCTAGCCAGAATCCATAGAAATAAAGCTTTTAATATAAGTTTTTTACGGTAAATAATACCAATTGACAGGTTAACTTGACAACAATCACCTACAATGCCTAGGCAGCAAAACAAAGCACTTGCAAAAGTAAAGATATTCCACGCAAAAAATTTTTTAAAAAGCTCATCCATCAACGCGGCGGGACTTTAGCGTTTTCCTAGTTATTATTATTATTATTATTATTATTATTATTATTATTATTTTTATTTACATGTTTCCACATCTCGGTACAAACCGGTACAAGTAAATGCAATGTATTGCGGACTATGTCAAGCAATACATGTGCCTATAATAATAACAAAACATTCAAATTCAAAACGTATCTAAAATCTATACAGTATTCAACATAACATTCATTTCAAAAACTTAGCTTAATCTTTACAAAATATGCAACATAAAATCGTTTTATAAAACATTGTCATTGAGGAATTTTCGGACTATATGGCATGTACAAGTTATAACCGCTTTCTGCATTTTGATGAATAAATTCTTGTTAATGTCCAGTTGGTGTAAACTATTGTGTAGGTTGTGTGGTATAACTGCCGTGGCTGACACAATAATTGGTATTGTAGTGACTTGATCTTGTTTCCACATTTTCTTTATTTCTTGTCCTAAGTCAAAGTAGCGGCTAATTTTTCTGTCCCACGTTGTTTCAATATTTTGGCTTAGTGGAATTGCTACATCAATAATAAATGTTTGCCTTTTTGATTTATCCATCAGAATGATATCAGGCCTATTATGTTGTATTGTCTTATCTGTAATAACAGCCCGATCATAATATAGTTTCCAATTACAATTTTCCAATACCTTTTCAGGTTGGTAGGTACTTGTAATATGGTACCGGTACGATGTTCTCCAGTAACGCACACTTTTGGGCCAGATGTTGGTGAATTATGTTGGCAACTTGATGTCTGTGCAAATAGTCTGACTGGGCTAGAAGTTTACATCCCGATATTACATGATCTATGGTCTCATTGGTCAAATGGCACTTTCTACATTTATCATCCAGAATTGTCTTGTCTTTAATGATGTGCTTCTTGTAATTTCGTGTAGCAATTACTTGATCCTGTATGGCCATGAAAAATCCCTATGTTTCTCCAAATAAATCGCCTACTTGTAACCATTTATTAGATGCATCAGTGTCTACATAATCACGATGCAATTCTGTGTGATGTCTCCCATGCAGTATCTTAAGTTTCCACATTTCTTCTTTCATATCATCACTTATGAGATTGTCTGCAAAATTGTCATCGTTATGCAGATCTAACGGTGTGAGGTTGACATCCGCTTGCACTACAGCTGTATGTAATCGCGAAGTATTTTTACTATAGAAGTATTCCCTTAACAAATTGATTTGCTTAATACGTGCGTTATTTAAATCAATAATCCCTCTTCCACCACGTAACCTAGACAATGTCGTCCGTTCGACCGCCGCTCTGGGGTGATGAAGTCGGTATTCTGTTAGAAGAGTTCTTATTTTTCGATTAATTGCTTGCATCTCAGTTTGTGTCCAGGTTAAAATACCGAAAGAATACATTAAAACTGGTACCGCGTAAGTATTAATTGCCTTCACTTTATTTTTCCCGTTTAAATTTGATGTCAGTATTTCTTTCACTCTCTTCACAAAAGTATCTTTAAGCTTGTTTTATTATTATTATTATTATTATTATTATTATTATTATTATTATTATTATTATTATTATTATTATTATTATTATTATTTTATTGGATGTATTTCATACAAACTCGGTTTAAAACCGGAGCTAACATGTTGTACGGACTTACGTCAAGTACTTCCATGTGTACCTATTACATACATTATTACTTTTGTCTTAACTCTAACTAAAATAAGTCATTTATAAATTGTAAAATTGTTTGTAGATGATGTTTTCTTTCTGCTGTGTACGGTCGTGGCCGATTTCTCGTCGCCATCCTAGCATTTGCTCTTCGGACTATGGGAAACCACGAAAACCATGTCAGGATGGAAGCTGTCTCGAAATCTCGAAGTATCATTCTTAGTTTAGAAATTTACGAACTATTCTACACGTGTTGAGTATTACTGCCTTTTGAGTCTCGATGTATACATTGGGTTGAAGATCTAGTTGTTTAATGCTTTCATGTAGCTTCTTCGGTATGATGCCGTTGGCTGATATAATGAATGGGATTGTATTTACCTTTTTCTGTTTCCACATCTTCTTGATCTCAATTGCAAGTTCACTATACTTGGTCAATTTTTTTCTTCCACGTGGTCTCGACGTTATGGCACATTGGGATAGCAACGTCGATAAGGGTAGTTTCTTGTTTCTTCTTGTCAATTATTATTAAATCCGGTCTGTTATGATGTATCGTTTGGTCTGTTATAACTGTGCGGTTGTAGTATAATTTAATCTTTACTATCTAGTACTTTCTCTGGTTTGTATTTGTAGTAAGGTGTGTGTGTGTCAATGAGGTTGTACTTGATTGCTAGTTTTTGATGAATAATGTTAGCTACTTGGTTATGTCTGTAGAGGTAATCTGTTTGACATAGTGACTTGCACCCGGATATGATGTGTTCGATTGTTTCACCCTTTGCACTACATTTTCTACATTGATCGTTTACTGTCGCATCTTGTATTATGTATTTTTTATTGTTCGTCGCAATCACTCTGTCTTGAATAGCCATCATAAAACCTTCTGTTTCTCCAAATAGTTCCCCGTTGTTTAACCTACTATTTGATGCTTTAATATCTACGTGACCTTTGTGTAGTTCATCATAATGTCTCTTGTGTAGGGTCTTTTCTGAGAGACGTAACTCTTTTGAAGCGTCAGTTATGAGTTTCCCTTGTAGATTGACATTTTCGTTTGCTAGATTGAGTGGAGTTAATGATTTGTCAGCTAGCACCACAGCCCTATGCAGTGTGGATTGGTTGCTCTTTGTAAAAAAGTATTTTCTTAAAATGTCTATTTGTTTATAATATAAGTTGTTCAGATCAATTAGGCCCCGTCCTCCTTTTTCTCTTGGAAGTGTCAATCTCTCTATTGCTGATTTAGGATGATGTATTCTGTGTTTGGTAAGTGTAGTACGAGTTAATATTTCCAACGCGTGGATGTCTGTCTGCGTCCATTTAATGATTCCGAATGAATATGTCAGTACTGGTACAGCATATGTATTATTGCTGTGATCTTGTTTTTACCGTTTAGTTGCGTCTTGAGGATTGACTTTAGTCGTTTTCTGTATGTATCTATCAATTTTGCTTTCATAACTTTATGTTCAATTCTGGCAGCTTGTGAGAATCCTAAATATTTGTATACATCGTTATCGTCCATTATTCCAATCCTATTTCCATCATCTAGCTGGAACTCTTCTGCTTGTGTAACCTTACCCTTTTCGATATGTAGCGTCTTACATTTGTCTACTCCAAACTCCATGCAGATATCTTGACTAAATTCTAATGTTGTATTGACAAGACTGTTTAGTTGAGCAAAATTTGATGCATACAACTTTAGGTCATCCATGTAGAATAGGTGGGAAATTGTGTGACATACCACATTATTGTCCTTAATTTTAAATCCGTATGTCGATTCGTTAAGCATATGTGACAGTGGGTTTAATGACAAGACAAAACCATAATGCACTTAATGAGTCACCTTGGAAAATGCCACGTTTAATTTGTATTGGATCTGTAGTTATCTGCTGGTTTTTTCATCTTTAGTTTTTAGTGTTGTTCTCCATGTCTCCATTACTGTCTTCAAAAAGTTTACAATTACTGGGTTGATTTTATATATTTGTAAAATCTGAATAAGCCATGTGTGTGGTGTTGAGTCAAAGGCTTTCTTGTAGTCAATGTAGTTTACGTGAATATTCCTTTTCTTATTGTGTGCCTGATTCATTACAGTAGATTCAATAATAAGTTGTTCTTTACATCGCTGTGAGTTCTTACAGCATCCTTTTTGTTCCTCGGCCATGATATTGTGTTCTTCGCAATGATTATATACTTTATTTGTTATGCATGAAGTCAATATTTTATATATAGTTGGTAGACATGTAATTGGCCGATATTTACTTGGGTTCTTCGTGTCATTGTCCTTTGGTTTGAGAAAGGTTACTCCTTCAGTAAAGAATTCGGGTATTTCTTTAACTCCATTTATAAACTCGTTGAGACATTTTCTAATTTGATTGTGAGTAGTATTGAATTTCTTATACCAAAAATTTGAATATTATCATTACCTGGTGCTTTCCAGCTATGTGTAGCACTGATTGTCGACTTTAATTCATCAATAGTTATACCTTCGAATCTCATCTCATTAATATCGCTCATCCTAGCTATTTCATCTTGAATCCATTGTGCATCCTGGTTGTGTGCTACCGGGTTACCCCATATTCCTGTCCAAAACTCTTCTATCTCTGTCTTAGTTGGTGTTCCATTTCCTATTATTTCTTCGGTACTAGATAGTTGTTGGTAAAACTGTTTTTCCCTTTCGGTTTTGTTCTTTTCTAATACTACATTTTTTATATCTTTTTAATCTCTTAGCTAGAGCACTTACTTTTTGTTTAAGTGTATCCAAATATTCGTGAATGAATTCGTTAAGTGTTTCATGCTTTGCGTGAACCTTGAATCTTTCAAATATATTTTGGCAGTATCTTATCACATTTTTAGATCGATTACCCATTCGGTATTGTTCCAGTCGACCGATATCTCTCCTAAGCTCAACGATTCTTCCAACTAGTCGCTTTTCCCATTTCGTACTTTTCTTCTCCTGTTTTGTCTTTGAAGATGTTGCAGATTTTACCTTTAAGCCCAAATATCTAACCACTGCTACAGCGGCTACAGCGGAATCTCGAAGTATCATTCTTAGTTTAGAAATTTACGAACCATTATTTTATATATTATTATTTATTATTATTATTATTATTATTATTATTATTATTATTATTATTATTATTATTATTATTATTATTATTATTATTATTATTATTATTATAAAATTTTAGTCATGAATATTTGGGGGTGGTGATAGACCAAAATTTTAGTTGGGATGTTCATATAGAAGTAGTGAGTAGGCGGCTTAGATCATGTGTTCATCAGATTTATAAACTAAAGTATGTACTTCCTTATACTCTACTCCGAACCGTATACATAGCACTTGCTGAGTCAGTCATATCATATGCCTGCTTGCATGGGGCAATGCATCATTTTCAAATTTAAAATATATTATTTCACTGCAAAATAGAATGGTTTGTTTAATATCCCCTTATAAGAAAAATGGTTCATGTATCACAACTTATGATTTATATAGATATTGTAATGTTTTACCTGTAAATGTACTGTTCACTTACAAATTATTAGTTAAATTTTATTATGATAATTCGTTTAAAACTTTTGTTAGTCATAATGCAAATACTCGCGCCAGGGAGGCAGAGTATTTGGAAAATACCAACTTACAAAAATAAGTATGGGAAAAGAGCTTTGCATATACAGTGTACCTTTTATTTTTAATAAAATTCCCCAAAAATATTTACAAAAGTATAGATCAAATAAAGTAGGGTAAAGAATGAGTTAAAAGTGTTTTTGTTATATAAAAACAGACATTGCATGTAAGTGGGATGCGTAGTATTTTTAAGTTTCATTTTCAGTGTATTATTATTTGTTCAAGTTTTCTGTATGTTTTTTGTGTTCGAGGTATTTTGTTTTTTTTCCCTTGTACTTATATCAATATTATAAAGTTGGAGTCTGGGTTATTTTTATTAATTGTCAATGTTTTTATCCCCACAGCTAAGCCGCTTGTGTGGCTTTGGGACTCGTTTCCATACTGAACTAATCATGTATTTAAATATGTGCTTCCAATAAAAAAAAAAAAAAATTATTATTATTATTAATATTAGGCCTATTATTATTATTATTATTATTATTATTATTATTATTATTATATACACATTCGGTCGGCGCTTCTGAACCGGAACGGACGTGCCTCAATCTTTCCCGCGCTACAGTGTGTAGATAGCTACGGTGATGAAGTGCTCTAACGTTGACTGTGCGGATAACCTACCAAGTGACGGTGATTATGTGACTGTATGCACTGTAAAAATGCGTATCATTACGAGTTTGCGCGGGTGTGAGAAAGCAAACTCAAAATCAAAATCAAAGAAGGCAAAACAAGATTGGCGGTGCTCCTGCTGTCGGGGAAAGTTCGCCGAGGCCGGGTCAAGGTGAGTTGCAGGTGCGACACTACAAGAAGTACTGAAAGTAGTAAATGAGCTGAAGAGTGACATTCAGAAATGAGAATGAGTTTTTAAATAGAGCTATGAAAAAATAGCTTTTATTTTATGAAATATTTAGCTTTAAATTTTCCAAATTTAGCATTTTGTAGCATTAATTTTCTTCTTTCACCAAAACCCCAAGTGTGGGGAGTTTCTTGTATTTTTAATGGGGAATGAATTCAAATAATTTGCTTTATAGGAACATTTCAATTCAATGTTGTCATTTTTAGCGTTAGAATCCCAATGCTAAACCAATTCTAAATTTGGTATAGGAAAACCTTATTTTCAGTAAATTTAGCATTTATAGGCGTTTTTAAGAATTTATACTCATGGTTTGGGCATCAATAACCTAAAACGCTAAATTTTCATGCCTCTAGTTATTACTAATCAAGGAATTGCAAGGGAAGGTGGTTAAAAACGAAGAAACAATTCAAAACTTAATTCATGAAGGGGAGGAAAAGGATAAGATTATAGCTGAATTAGCAAATCAAGTACAACAACTCGATCAATACGGAAGAAACAGAACCTGGAGATATCTAACATTATACAACAGGAAAACGAAGACATGAAAGTATAGTGATAGGTATTGCTAATCATCTTGAAATACGTCTCGAGAGTTCGGATATAGAAGCTGTGCATAGAGTTCCATCCAGAAACAAGGATTCCCCCCCTAAGGTAGAGCACAGCTTGTGTCCCGTAAAAAAGAGAAGAGTTCTTGATTGCTAAAAAAAATATTTCTATTAAAAATAGCAACATCCTTCAGAAGTATTAAGAAAGGATGACCTGACCATCTTCATAAACGAACACCTCTCTCCTTACAAATCGGAATTATTTTGGCTAGTAAAGCAACAGGCTAAAGCAACGAGACACAAGTTTGTTTTGGTACCGGAAGATTTTATATTTGCTCGAAAAGACGAAGATACGCCCCACGTAATTAAGATCAAAACATTTGATCAAATTGATCAATTAAAATAACTAATCTTTTGCATGCATACATTACAAGAGGGACTTTGAAGACGTTTTATGTGAATCTACAGCGATTTTAAACGGCTGGTGTGAAAAAAAACATTAGCGGTATCAGTGCATTGCATGTAAACATACGTCTACCCCAAAACACTGGGACGAGTTGCAGGTTATTCTACATGATAACATACAACAATTTCATGTTGTACTACTTAGTGAAGTAAATTTATTAGAAGAAAATGTATTATTTCATTTAGAAGGGTATAATCGATTTTGTAAATTAAGAACCTTAAAAGAGGTGGCGGAAATTAATTTTTATATGTAAGTAATAATTAACGTTTAGGAGAGAAGAAGTTATATTTTGTACCTTTGAGGGTATTTTAGGGGAACTAGTTGTAGGAAACGAAAATGTAACCTTCCCTAGCGTTTACGGGACCGCCCAACTATATCACAAAGTCAGATTATATAACGAAATAGAAACCTACGGGAAAAGGGAAAACAATAACAAATACTGTATATATTTGGGGGACATCAACATTAACACACTTGATAACCATGATGATAAAGTTCAACTGTATCAGTCAATGCTAGCAACGAAGGGGTTTTATCCAATGCATCACAAAACCGACAAGGGAGGAGATAGAAACACGACCGGCTTAGTAGTACATGTTTAGATCATATTTACGTTCGAGGATTGACCTTACTCTAAAAACAGTTGTGTATACAACTAAAGTCAGTGATCATTATGTAGTAGCCGTATCGACCGGTATTGAGATAAACAAAACAATGACGAGCATAAAGTGGTTCCAAGAAATGCATCGACGAGAAAAAAATTATCGGGAAATTTTTGAAGGGTATTAAATGGGAAGATTTACTTGTAGCTACTAACTGTAGCCAATTATATGATGCAATTTACATTAATTTTAAATCGGCTTATGATAAGGCTTCATACACTAGAGATAATAAAGGTAAACAAAGAGTAAGCAAAACGTGGGTGACAAAAGAACTCCTCAAATTAATGAAAGAAAGAGACCATGCGTTTCAAAAATGGAAAAAGTGTTTTAAGAATGTGTATAGGAATAATTACAACAAGTTAAGAAATACTGTTAACAAAAAAATACTTGAAAGAAAAAGGCAATATTTTTTTAAATCTAATAGAAAGAGATAGAAACGTATGAGGGACACATGGCAAACATCAATAGTCTTGTTGGTAGAAAAAAACAAAAATCAGTAGAGGAAATTATAGATAAATACCTCGGTAAACGCGAAACAATCCAAACATAGTAGAAGACGCATTCGCTAATACTTTTGTTGACGAAATTGAAAATACAATCCACCGTTGTGACATCCAATGTGTTGATTACGCTACGAGAGAAGATGCGTAGGTAGACAGCTCCAATCAATGTACTTTCCCTCCGGTTAGTGTAGAAAGTTAAAAGATATAATAAATAGTATGAATAGTGATAAACAGGCTGGCATTGAGGGAAAATTAGAATGAAAGATTTACAAATCATTGCAGATCAAATAAGTCCGGTAATAGCATTGTTTAAATTTGGTCTATAAAAGAAGGAATAATCCCAGATGAGCTGAAATTTCAATTATAAGACCAATATATAAAAAGGGCGATAAATTTCGACTATAAAAATTACAGGCCTTTTTGCAATACTCCCAAAGCATTGAAAAAATATTAGAAAGATAGTAGCTGACTGTTTAATAAACTATATGACAAAATTTTAATAAAATTTAAACAAAAAACAATATGGATTTCAAAAAGGAAAAAGCACAGAAGACCTGTTAAGATCGTTCTCTGACATAATAAACTCCAAACTTGATAGTAATTGTCATATAGTATGTATGTTCATAGATTTCAAAAAAAGCCTTTGATACCCTTGATCACACTATACTCTTAGATGCATTACAAAAAATAGGCGTACGAGGTACGTTTTTAACGGGGTTTTGAAACTATTTGTTGAATAGGAAGCTAAAAGTAAAAGTGGGGGATGTGTATAGTGAAGCTAAATCATGTCGCAGTGGCGTACCACAAGGGTAAATTTTTGGGTCCTCAACTATATTTAGTATATGTCAACGTTATGGTCAGATATATTGTCAAGTGTTTATCTTTTTTTTATGCGGACGACGCTGCATTATTAGCAATACAAAAGAACGTCAAACTAGCAGTAGAATATTTGCAGGCAGATTTTCTTAATCTCTTGAAATGGAACCATGACATGAGACTCATTATCAACGCGGAAAAAACTAAAATTGTGCATATCTGCCCACCTTTTAAACGCCGATGGGAATGCCAGTATAGAGGTAATTGCTCACGATTTAATTGTTTGGCACAGAAACGTGGCAAAGATTGTTTATATGTTCATGCCAGACAAAAATTACTTCATGTTACAGCCATCCCTATTTAGGTCTTGAAATAGATCGAAGTATTGCTGGGATATTCAAATAGGGAAACTATGCAATAGACAAAGATCTTGTGCTTTCAGTTTTACCCCGTAAAAGATATCTTATCATTTAATACCGTAAAATGGTATATATTGCTCTAGCTGAGTCAGTTTATCGTACTGTATATCGGTTTGGGGGTAATGCGTCTTACTCGCAACTTAAAAATTTAATATCATTACAAAAAAATTATAAAAATGATGAATGAAAGAGAAATCGTTGATGGGAGATGTGTTTTCGGATTTGTATTTACTATTGATGTTTGCCATTTAGGAAATTTTTGTTTATAAGCTGTTATTAAAGCATACTTTGAAAAAAAATATAAAATTCTTTTTGACACAAGCCTTCAACTCGAGCCAAAAGTGCAGGGAAATTTTCCAGTTACCACCCTTTAACAATAAATATGGAAGGGGATCGTTAAGCTACTCTGTACCTTTTTATTTAATAAGATTCTTCCAGAAATTAAAGAATTAGATTCATTTAGAGATATAAAAATTAAATTAAAGACATATTTGCTTCAAAACAATATTATAGTTTAGTGAGGAAATTGTGGTTATTGTGATTTTTATATTTTATGGTTTTTTAGGTATTTATCAATTTTCTTCTATTCTGTTCATTCAAAATGTACTCATAATGTCAAAAATTTATATAAATATCACATTGTTTAGTCTCACATGTCGGTAATTTCAATTTAAACAAATTTCAATTATATTAGGTTAAGTGTTCAGAAGTGAATAAATCCTTATCTTTAATAAACATAGTTCACAGATAAGCTGCTGTGCAGTTTTTGGAAGGTCGAATGTATGAAATATTTTAAGGTTATGAAGAAAGAAATGTATCTACAATAAAAAAAAAAAAAAAAAAAAAAAAAAAAATTATTATTATTATTATTATTATTATTATTATTATTATTATTATTATTATTATATTATTATTATTATTTTTTATTATTTTTATTATTATTATTATTATTATTATTATTATTATTATTATTTTTTATTTTATTATTATTATTATTTTATTTGGGTGTATTTCATACAAACTCGGTCAAACCCGGAGCTAAAATGTTGTACGGACTTAGTCAAGTACTTCCATGTGTATCTTTATTACATACCTACATTATTACTTTGTCTTAACTCTAACTAAAATAAGTCATTCATAATAAAGTTTGTAGAGATGTTTTTTTTCTGCTGTGTACGGTTGTGGCCGATTTCTCGTCGCCATCCTAGCATTTGCTCTTCAGACATGGAAAACACGAAACCATGTCAGGATGGAAGCTGTCTCGGAATCTCGAAGTATCATTCTTAGTTTAGAAATTTACGAACTATTCTACACGTGTTGAGTATTACTGCTTTGAGTCTCGATGTAAACTTGGGTGGAAGATCTAGTTGTTTAATGCTTTCATGTAGCTTCTTTGGGATGGGTGCCATTAGCCGATATTACGTATGGGATTTTATTTACCTTTTTCCTGTTTCCAATCTTCTTGATCTCAATTGCAAGTTCACATACTGTCAATTTTTTTCTTCCATGTAGTCTCGACGTTATGGCACATTGGGACAGCAACGTCAATAAGGGTAGTTTCTTGTTTCTTCTTGTCAATTATAATTATATCCGGTCTGTTGTGATGTATAGTTTGGTTTGTTATAACTGTGCGGTCGTAATATAATTTGAAATCTTTGCTATCTAGTACTTTCTCCGGTTTGTATTTGTAGTAAGGTGTGTGTGTATCAATGAGGTTGTACTTGATTGCTAGTTTTTGGTGAATAATGTTAGCTACTTGGTTATGTGTGTTTTGGGCTTCAAGCCCTCTTCTGGCTGCCTGTCTTTGTTTTGTACATATTCAAAGGCAAATAAATAATAATAATAATAATAATAATGTCTGAAGAGGTAATCCGTTTGACATAGTGACTGGCACCCGGATATGATGTGTTCGATTGTTTCACCCCTTACACTACATTTTCTACATTGATCGTTTACTGTCGCATCTTGCATAATGTATTTTTTATAATTTTTCGTTGCAATCACTCTGTCTTGAATAGCCAGCATAAAACCTTTTGTTTCTCCAAATAGTTCCCCGTTGTTTAACCACCTATTGATGCTTTTAAAATCTACGTGACCTTTATGTAGTCATCATAATGTCTCTTGTGTAGGGTCTTTTCTGAGAGACGTAACTCTTTTTAGCTTCAGTTATGAGTTTCCCTTGTAGATTGACATTTTCGTTTTCTAGATTGAGTGGAGTTAATGATTTGTCAGCTAGCACCACAGCCCTATGCAGTGTGTTGGTTGCTCTTTGTAAAATAATATTTTCTTAAAATGTCTAGTTGTTTATAATATAAGTTGTTCAGATCAATTAGGCCTCCTCCTCCTTGTTCTCTTGGAAGTGTCAATCTCTCTATTGCTGATTTAGTATGATGCATTCTGTGTTTGGTAAGTGTAGTACGAGTTATTATTTCCAACGCGTGGATGTCTGTCTGCGTCCATTTAATGATTCCGAATGAATATGTCAGTACTGGTATAGCATATGTATTTATTGCTGTGATCTTGCTTTTACCGTTTAGTTGCGTCTTGAGAATAGATTAGTCGCCCTTTTTGTATGTATCTATCAATTTTTTTTTCAAATTACTTTATGTTCAATTCTGGCAGCTTGTGAGAATCCTAAATATTTGTATACCTACTTTGTTATCATCCATTACTCCAATCCTATTTCCATCATCTAGCTGGAACTCTTCTGCCTGCATAACCTTACCCTTTTCGATATGTAGCGTCTTACACCTTGTCTACTACTCCATGCATATATCTTGACTAAATTCAAATGTAGTATTGATTAAACTGTTTAGTTGAACAAAATTTGATGCATATAACTTTAGATCATCCATGAAGAATAGGTGAGAAATTGTGTGACATACCATATTATTGTCCTTAATTTTAAATCCGTATGTTGATTTGTTAAGCATATGCGGGCAGGGGTTTTAAAGACAGACAAAAAACCATAATGCACTAAATGAGTCACCTTGGAAAATGCCACGTTTAATTTGGATTGGATCTGTAGTTATCTGCTGGTTTTTCATATTTAGTTTTAGTGTTTTTCTCCATGTCTTCATTACTGTTTCAAAAAGTTTACAATACTGGGTTGATTTATATATTTGTAAAATCTGAATAAGCCATGTGTGTGGTGTTGAGTCATAAGCTTTCTTGTAGTCAATGTAGTTTACGTGAATATTCCCTTTTTTTATGTGTGCCTGGTTCATTTCAGTAAGTCGATAATGAGTTGTTCTTTACATACCTGCGAGTTCTACAGCATCCCTTTTTTTTCCTCGGCCATGAAAATTGTATTTTTGCAATGCTTATATACTTTATTTGTTATGCTGGAAGTCCCAAAATTTTATATATATTGGTAGACATGTAATTGGCCGATATTTACTCGGGTTCTTCGTGTCATTATCTTTCGGTTTGAGAAAGGTTTCTCCTTCAGTAAAGAATTCGGGTATTTCTTTAACTCCATTTTTAAACTCGTTGAGACATTTCTAATTTTATCGTGAGTAGTATTGAATTTCTTATACCCAAAAATTTTTTAAATTATCATTACCTGGTGCTTTCCAGCTATGTGTAGCATGATTGGGAGACTTTAATTCATCAACAGTTATACCTCGAATCTCATCTCATTAACATCGCTCATCCTAGCTTTTTTCGTCTTGAATCCATTGTGCATCCTGGTTTGGGGCTACTGGGTTACCCCCTATTCCTGCCCAAAACTCTTCTATCTCTGTCTTAGTTGGCGTTTCCCTTTCTATTATTTCTTCGGTACTAGATAGTTTTTGGTAAACTGTTTTTCCTTTTCTTTGAACATTCCCGGTTTGTTCTTTTCTAATGCTACATTCTCTATATCTTTTTAATCTCTTTGCCCAAAAGCACTTTCTTTTTGTTTAAGTGTATCCAAATATTCGTGAATGAATTTGTTCAGTGTTTCATGTTTTGTGTGAACCTTGATTCTTTCGAATATATTTTGGCAGTATAGGCACCGTGCGTTGATACTATACTAGCGCTCGTAGCGGCGGATTCTAACATTAAATTGATGAAGCTGGCCACAGCTGACGTAAAAGCTATGGTAAATGCTTGCATTTTGCTCATGTTTATGTCAGACAAGAGTGTTATTATTTGCCTCCATATGACGTGAAAGTCGATGTCAGTACATTAAATTGTTTTATCTATATCAGTGTCACTATAAAATTGCCGCAATCGCAGTCTGACAGGCCGACTAGCCCTAATCGTTCAATAAAATGTAAGCCCCGCCGGCCTAGCCTGGCCTAGGCCTAGGGCCCACCTAGACTGGGCCTACAGTTTAAGGGGAACTGTCATGTCCTGCGATTGTGATAACGAATGTAGTGTTAGCATGTAGAATAATTTTTTAAATGATGTGAAAGCCTAGCGAGGTTACAAATTTGATTGTGTTTTTATGGCAGGACAAGGCCTTGGCTCATCAGACTAAAGCAACAACTAGGCTAGCCTAGCCCTCGGGTACTGGGTTGGCCCTAGCTACTTCGGGTTTTTTATTGTGGAATTTTTAAAATTTTTCAACGTTTTCCATGGCTCTATCACGTTTACCCCAAGCAAACCAACTAGGGCCCAGGGCCTAGCCCCAAAAGTAGGCTCCTAGG
>JAMZAV010006000.1:0-35925 GCA_024449915.1 Sweltsa coloradensis | reverse complement strand
TTTTTAAGGGAAGGGGAGGGGGGGGGGGGGGGGGCAGACTTTGGAGCTTAATACAATAATGACACCGTTGTGGTGCATTTTGGGAAGGGGGGGGGGGGGGCAGACTTTGGAGCTTAAACAATACATGACACCGTGTGGTGCTATTTTGGGGAAAGGGGAGGAGGGGGGGGGGGGCAGACTTTGGGCTTGGGGGGAAATAAAAACCGGGTCGTTAAACGCCCAAAAAACCTTTTTTTTTTTTTACGGCTTTTTTCATGATATTATAAAAATTTTAAAAAAAAAAATGGGGAAATTTTTTGGGGGGGAATTGGAGGGGTTTTTGGGGGTTTCGATCCCTTTATTTATGTGTTCTAATTCAAATCTTTTAAAAAAAAAAATACTGACGAAACCAAATAAAATTTTGGCACGCTTTTTAGAGTAAAGTGTTTAAAATTTGCTCTGACGCTGAAAAATTGAAATTTGTGCAATGGGTTGAAGCTTGAATTTTTTCGGTACCTCTACGAAGTCTAAAATAAGTGCTCTTTTTCGTACACTGCGTTACTGAGCAAGTGCACACGTTATATAGTGCAGTCAAAATTTTGGCACAAAGGCATTTTCCAACGAGGATAACACTTAAAAAACGGTCTAGGCACTATCGAGTCGAGCTGAAGTTCCGAGTGCTTGCAAAAACTAAAAAAAATTTCTCGCGCATCAGTGGGCGAAGATTCGACGCGCCAACCACTCCCGTCATGCTCCGCTCATGGTCTCCCCAGCGAACTATCTCTAATTCCCCTCGTATTCTGACTGACAAAGCAATAGTATCATAGGGGAAAAAAAACGCCCTTTGGAGTAAAGCTAGAGCATGCACAATACAGAGTATACTGGGTATACTGAGTAGCTGCAGCCAATAATGTTGTTTGCGTACGTTGTGTACGGAAAAAAAAAGAAGCAAATAAACTTACTGAATTGAACTAATTTTAAACGTTTTTATGTAGCATAAAAAACGTCTTACAGACTGGGGTTTCCCCGTCTTTGTTTGATTTTGTTGTTTCCTGAACCCTGTTTTGATGGTAAACTTTTTGTACAATTTTTTGCAAGGGGACAAGAAGAATCCAATTTTGCATGGAAAATTAAATACAAAAACACCTCCATTATTGAGATTTTTCCACGTTCTTTGCTTGCTACTTTTAAATTTTCCGGCCCCCCCTTTCAGCCAAGTAGTATTAGCATGTCGGGTAAAAAAAAAATACAAAAAAATTTAAAGAAATTTTGATTCAATTGCTGACTTGTTTTAGTAAAAATAAAATTCTTTTTCAATTGCTGGGAAAAACAAACTTTTTTGCTAGCTTTCACCACAGAAAAATACACAAGCTTTCTCACATTTTTCTATACTCTAGGTCTTTCTTCACCACCCCACCATGTGAATCCCATCGCTAAGTAGTTGCCGTATGCGTCATACAACCGTGTTTTCACAGATTCTTTTTACACATGCTCGCGCATTTAAAACTTATTTATGAAAACATTAGTTTTACAGTCACTTAAAATCCATCATTTTGGGCCCAAATTTTGGGGGGTGGCAGCTGCATAGGAATGGGATCAGCATCGTCTGCTTGATACGCAATATCCATTTTTAAATTTGGGACCTTTTTTTGAATAAAAACTATCTAACGTTGTTGCTAGTAGCCATAGTTTTTTTTTCTTGGTGAAAAATTCATTATTCATTATTTACTGTTTATTTTTTATATTTAAAAAAACACTTGTTTTACGGGTATGTACAAGGATTCGCGGCCCTTTGGGTTTGGGGGAACACGAATTTTTTCATGATTAAAAGGGTTTTTTCCCAATAAAAATTGTCAGTGATCCTAAGGGTAGCAGTTTTTAATTTTTGTTAATGCCTGTAAAAAAGCTCAAAACTGACCTAAAACCCGACAGAGGTCCCTATTGGGGTACCGACAGTGTCGTCTCGGGCGCTAACCCTTTGACTTTCGGGAGATCTGGGGTTTCGAACTCGCTGAGACCGAATCCTGATTTAAAGTTTTTTCCCAAATTTTTTTTTAGTTGAAATGCGAATGCGGGGGATTGAGTCCCTTAAACAACCTCGAACGTTCCTTTTCCTAACTCCCCAAAGGCAAAAGGACGGCATTTGTGCCCTACAAAGGCCATCTCGCTTGGCGAAAAAAAACAATTACATAATTATATAATTTTTTTATTAGGTAACTCATTACATTAAGACTATTCAGTGTGTCAGTTAGGGCAATCATGCAGTGCATTTTTCAAATTTTTACCCATCAAAAGTCAAAAAAAAAAAAACCCTAGATTGGATTATCGCTTAGGGATTTGTAAAATGTTGGTGTTTTATAATCTATTCACAAAAAAATTTATATAAAACTAACTTGTTTTATTTTAATGCTTGGTCAGTAGAAGAAAATTTTAAAAAAAGATGCTATTATTATACCCCCAAAAACTCTGTAAAACAGACGTAAGCTCGTCAGATATTTGTAAGCAGACTTTTTTTGGGTGTTGATCTAAAAATCCCGAATGGAAAAAATTTAATAAGAATAATGAGACAAAAAACGAAATCAACAACAATAAATACATTCACGAAAGGAACACTTCCAGAACAATTGACTCGTTTTTAAAAAAAGGGGTAAAAAATATGTGAGGGTAATTGGGGGTTAGAAAAAGGTGTGAGGTACTGAACCCCCTACCATTCCGAATTAGAAAAATATATTTTGAAACCATTCAGACAAAACTCGACATAATGGTGATTACAGTGTTTCCTCCCCAAATTTAGGGCCTCATCATTTTTAAAGTGCAGAGCATCTCTGCTGCCGTAATAAACAAAAATGGAATGCGCGTGATTGTCAGATATAACAAGTGTGCAGGGGTGGCCCGGTATGCTAGCCCCACCCCGCGCCGGGTTTTAAGGCCAGCTGCACTCATATCGAAATAAGCTGAGCCTCAAAACATCTTGACTTCTCAACAGCCCACTCGGGCCGATATAATGGTCCTGAGTCTGCCTGACTATAAAAAAACAAGACACTTTGGGTTTCTAAGATTTTATTTATTCGTTTCTGCGAGATTTATTGAACCTGGCCCAGGTTTAAATCGTCTCAGGTATTTTTTGAAATGATATTGCGAATTTCACAAAAGCCACGGCAAAAATTTGTTAGCTCCGCCCCAAAAAGAAATAGACCCTGTTTTACAAAATGTCATTTATTAAAAATACGTGTGTACCGCTGTCTCTTTGGTGGATATATCAAAGCAAATTTTAGAAGAAAAAAAAAAAATGGTAAGAAAAAATGTAATAAAAATTTTCGTAGATGTTTTCTTTTTGTAAAAAAATGTCCTTATATGGAGCATCTAAAAGTATTTTTATTTCCCTTTTGTAAACAAAAACATTTTTTCATTGCCAGTGTTTGAACTTTTGCTTTTTATTGAATTTCATTGTTAGGAAAGACATTGCCCCCCCCCCCTCCCTTTTAAAGTTCGCCCCGGGGAGAAGAAACGCGAAAAGTGATTTTGGATGAACGAAGTGGCTAGCGAGAAGAAATCAATTTGATAAAAACATTTAAAAAACTTGGATTTGTTTTTGTTTTTTGTTTAGGCTATTCGCCGCGTTTTTCTATTTTCCCCAAAAAAGCAACCAAATCAAAAAAGTGAATGGCTTAAAACCGGCTATTTAGAAAACAAAGTTTTTTTTTTTCAAATTTTTTTTGATCCAGTACAAGGCCAATATCGCCATTCAAAAAAAATTTTTAAATTTTAATTTGTCCGGGGACACCCTTCAACTTAGGAGTTTTATTTTGGACATTAATTTTCAACTGGGTTTTTAGGGGGTGGGAGAGTTTTTTTTTTTCTTTGTCGTTCCCGCGTATTTTTCGTTTTGGGGGTAGAAAACGGGACAAAATATCGCCAAAGAAAAAATTTACTGGAAAAACAATTTTTTAAAAAAAAAACTTTTTTCTCCAGCAGCCTATAGAAAATGTTTTAAAATGAAATTTACAAAAAAACAACACCCTACGTTTAAAAGGTGTGCCCCGGCAATTTAAGTTTGAAATTATTTTTAGGTGGCGGGTATTGCCCCTGTACCGGGTCGAAAAAATTGAAAAAAAAAACTTTTGTTTCTAAAATCCGGTTTCAAAACCCTTTCCCATATTTTTACTTGGTAGATTTTTGGAAAAAAGAAAACGCGGTTTAATAGCCCCATGTAAACTTTTTGTTTGGGCCCGGTCAAAAAGCAGAAATTTTAAAGAATGCTTTATTAAAAAATTTTTTAGGAACTTTTTAAATCTCTTGTTTTATACGGGCATTTCTGGATGCACCCAAAAAAATCATTTTTATCAAAAAAACAAAAAAAAATTTGATTTTTATTTTGCTGCATTTTTTTCAAATTTGCCTCTGCACTAGCAAGCTTCCCGATCTTCGTTTTTCCCGGGGAAACGTCCACTATATCTAGTTTTATTCTATCTTTTATGGCGAAAACAGAGTAATTTTTGCCATAAAAAATCGAAATTTTCAGTTTTATTTATTTTAAATTATCCCAATGAAGACAGGGTGTTCTTGCTTACATTTACAATCCCGGGTTTCTGAAACCCTAAAATGTAGAATGATATATTGCCGGGGAAAAAAAAAACGCTTTTTGCCATGTTGGAGAGGGGGTTATGGAGCTTGGGAAATGAAAGAGAGGGAAAGACTTTTCGTCGTGATAAAAGTACTACTTACTACGTAAAATATTTGGGGATTTGGGGGCTTTGATTTACAGATCGGAACGGGCCCTTAGACCTTCTCTTCTTAGAAGTTTGGGGGTCCGGCGATGATGCGTTTTTTCCCGCTTTCCCCCACCCCCCTGCGAAATATAAAAAGGGGGCGACGATAAAATCGAATGATGTGGGGATAAAAAACATTTTGGGGAAACGGGGGCCCTTCCCGGATGAGGGTTGCTTTTCTAAAGCGTGTAAAACTTTGTTGTTTTTTTTGGTGATTTTGTTCGGTTACCATCGGGTACCCAAGATTGGGCATTTTAGAGGGGGGAGGGGTTTGTAAAAGAGGCATACTGCTCAGATACGAAGACCCTTTTTTTGCAGAACTTGCAGTTTGTCGATGTTTTGATTGGGCTTTTCCGCCCCATATAGAACAGGCGTACGTAAATTTCGGCCCCGTAAACGTTAAAAAAATTTTAAAATTTAAAAATATACACAAAAAAGTTAAAATAAAAAAAAATGGTATATTAATTTGAAGTAACAACAATTTACTCTTCCTCTTTTTAAATTTTTACTATGTACCAAAAAAATTATTACTACATAAAATTTTAAAATTAAAATCATGGCGATAATTTAATAATCCGGGGGACTTTTTAAAAATTTAGATTGCAAAAATTTTTAAAATTTAAGGAGCACTTTATTTAAAAAATTAAACCAAATGGGTTTCCCAAAAATTAAATCCCTGGCATAAAATTTAATCAAATTTTTTAATAAAAAATTAAGACCTACCTGTTATTTAAAAAAAATCTTCGTGTTTTTGATTTCATGTTACAAATTTTTTATTCTATTACTACTTTGGGGAGATAAAAATTAGACCCCGGGACAAAAATTTAAACCATATTGTTTTTAAAAATTTATACCTACACTGTAAAATTTAAAAAAAAAATTCATGTAGTTTAAATTTCATGTTTAAAAGGTTTTTTCTTTTTAATATTTTGGAGATTTTAAAATTTAGAGCCCGGACAATGAATTTCCCCATATTGTTTATCAAAATTTATACCTACACTTTTAAGAATTAAAAAAATCTTCATGTATTTTGATTTCATTTTACAAATTTTTATTCATTACTACTTTGGAGATTTTAAAAAATTAGACCCCGGCAAGGGTTTTTAAACCCTATTTTTTTTTTTTTTTCAAAATTTTTTACCTCCCCTGAAAGATTTAAAATAATCTTCATGTATTGATTTCATGTTACAAATGTTTATTCTATTATACAGGGGAAAGATTTTAAAATTTTGAGCCCGGAAAATAAATTTTAAAATCATATTGTTTTTTAAAATTTTAAAAACCTACACTGTAGTTTTAAAAATAAATCTTCATGTGGGTTTTGTTTTCATGTTACAAATGTTTTATTCTTTTACAAACAGGGGAGAGTTAAATTAAGCCCGGACAATAAATTTTAACCATTTTGGGTTTTAAAAAAATTTTATCCCTTTACACTGTAAAATTTAAAAATAAATCTTCTTTGGAAAAAAAGTTTGATTTCTTTGTTCCCAAATGTTTATTCATTAAACAGTGGAGATTTAAAATTAGAGCCCCCCAAATAAAATTAAAACCCATATTGTTTTTTAAAATTTATCCCTCCCTTTTAATTTTTAAAATAAATTTTCTTGTAGTTTGATTTCATGTAACAAAGGTTTTTTCTACCCACTACAGCGGAAAATTTTAAAATTATAACGCGGGCTTTTAAATTAACTTAACTTTTTCCCCAAAATTTTACACATAAAAAGTTGTTTTAAAAAAAATCGCCGTTTTAGTGTGATTTTGTTCCAGAGGGTTTATTCAAATCCCCAAACAGTGGAATTTAAATTAAAACCCCGGGCTTTAAATAAAACTTAATTTTTTAAACCCAAAATTTTACACCTACAATGTATTTTTAAAAATTTAAATTTGGGCCGTGTAGGGGGTGTTTTCATGTTCAATGTTTATTCTACCCTACGCGGATTTTAAAATTTTAAAACCTGGGCAATGAAAAAACCGAAGGTTTATAAAAATTTACCCAACACTGTGGGTTTAAAATATGTAGTTGTTTTCATTTTTAACAAAGTTTATTCTATTATTACAGTGTTGATTTTTAAATTGAATTCGAGCAATAATGAAATTTAAAATTTATTTCCCAAAAATTAGCCCCAAAAACCCCCAAAATAAAATTTAATTATTGGTTTCCCCCATCGAACAAAAAAATGTTTTGGGCATTGCAAACGGATAGGTTAAAAAGTAAATACGGACACAAAAACTTTTCCCTCTGTTTTGTCTCCCCCTGTTGTCCCCCCAGTATTGCCCCTTATATTTTATTTAAAATTCAGCATAAAACTACATTTTATTTTTTTGTTTGCACAAAAGGGTACTTATTTGTTGATTTATTTTTTTGTAAAATAGTTTTCGACTGAATGCATAGAGACAAAATAAAAAACATACTAAAAATATATCCCAAAAAAAAATCCCAACGATTTTAAGAGCCATCCGGCACGTACAAAAATGGGATGTTAGCTGGCCACAATTTTTGAAACTTTGGCGGAAGGCCCTCTCCGGGGAAAATTTACAAAAAAAATTCCCGGGAATGCCATCTCCCATTGTTTTCCCGGGCGATTTTCCCCCTTTATCCAAAAAAATACTAAAAGGTAAATCTATCTATCATTACAGCCCCCAAAAAAAAACCAAATGTTTATGGGGGATCAAAACCACAAAACGGGGGGGGGGGGGGGCTTTAGGATATTTAGACTAGAAAATTTTAGATTTTTTTAGCAAACAATTTTCCGGCTGAAAGAAATTTTTCAAATGACGAAATAAACAAATTCGAAAACAAAAGGTGCGAAAGAAGAATTTAACTATAAGGTGGGCGACATGGGCGTTTTTATGTGCAATTACAATAAGTTTATTGCCATCTGTTTTTATTAGATGAGCGTAAAACGCGTAGCAAAGACTTAAATTTTAACAAAGTCCCCAGAAAAATTGAAGCAATACCGTACGTATATTTTCCTCGAGAATTGTTTTTGAAATAGTTATTTAATACTCCCTTTTTTTACACGTTTTCCAAGCTGTAATTTTTGGGTAACTTTAATTGTTCATTTCTTCCCTTCTGATTGGGACAGGAAAGTAAACCCCTTTGATATTAATAAATGGATTTTATTTTTTAAAGATATGCTTTTTTTTTTAATTGCCGGTTTCCGGAAAGCTGGGATTTTTCCCGGGGAATTTCGACTTTGTAGAAACCCAGAAAGAACAGCGACTTTACTATTTGAAATTTTCCCAAAGTTTAAAGTAACATTTGGATAAAACCAATCATTTTACAAAATCCCAGCTACCCCGTGATTTTATGTCGTTACTCGTGCGGGGATAAAAAATTAATGGATGTTTGTTGATGCCCCGGAGTCGGTACCATAAGGGTGGGTTAGCCCACTTTTTGACAAAAAAAGTGCCCCCCCCCCCCCCCCCCCCACGGGCCTTTGACAAACTTTAAATAAAACTAAAGTTTTTTTTTCTTTAATATGAAGTTTGGTTTACTTTTATTTAAGGCTATTCTGGAGCCCCCCGGGGACCGAAAAACGGGAAAGTTCAAAACTTTTTTTAAAATTTTTTTGGGGGGGACGAAACCTCAAAATCGGTCTTTATTTTAAAAAAAATTGGGAAAATTTACTGAAAGCACTATCCCGGGTTAAAAATTTTCAATGTTCTTTTTAAAAAAATTTTATATTATTTCATAACGCCTTTGTCCTTATACTGGGTCGAGGCCAACATATAATTTTTTTTTACCAAAATTTAATTTTGCCCCCGGGCTTTTGCTTTCAGTATACCCCAAAAAATTTGTACTTTGGCCAATAGTGGGGTTATTCCCGCCTAAAAAAATGTAATCAAATGTTTTGCTTTTTTCACTAAACCCCCTTCATTCACCCGTTTTTTAACAATTTTTTTGGGACATTCAAGTTATCGGACGGGGGGATTTAAAATAGCCCCCTAAATGAAATGCATCGGGGAAACTGTTAAAGAAATAGAAGCAATGAAAAAATTTGAAAAAAACAAATTTTTTTTATGGGGGGGGGGGGATCCCCCAATTTTTCCAATTTAAAAGGCCTCCGTGGCCCGAGAAAATTAAGAGTAACTTAAAAATTAGTTTTTTTCGCCACGTCGATTATATTTTCTCATGATCAGCCGTTTAAAGGGAGCCCCCCGGGAGCGGTCCGAAACTGTCCCCTGTTTACTTTCGTTCGTGTTTGAATAAACCCGCGGATTGGGTTTATAATTAACACTAAACCCACACTATGTCTACTTTGGTCCCCCATACGATATAGTGGCAGCAAATTTTTGTTGGGGGGGCACCCGGGGGGGCCCAAGGCAAATAAGGGAAAAAAGATTTAGCCTAGTTTTCCCGAGTACTAAACTCGCCCCCCCCGAAAAATACGCCTTTTTGAAATTTTCCCAATTTTAATTTCCAAACACCATTATAAGATGTAAAAATGGGGCGAGCAAAATAAACCCTCGAAAACCAGCAAAAGACCCAAAATAAAATAGAAAAAATATGCGAGTATAGATAAAAAAAATTCACAAAAACCTTTCCCAAATCCAGAGTTTTTCCCAAAGGGTTGTTTCTGTTCATAGCATGGCAAAGGGTCTGGTTTTTTCCCTAACATTTCTAAATAGGTTTGTTTTTGTCTTTTTTCCCAAATAACTGAAATTTTCCCTTTACTCAACTAAAAGATAGGGGTTCAATATAAAATAAAGTCAAAAAGTAATTTTATTTTCTCCTATTAGTACAAAAAATCCCAATATCCCTTTATTCAATATAGCAAAAAAAATTTATATTTTTAAAAAGGGGCGGGGCCTATAAATGAAAATTTGGGAAACCCCGGGGCCAATAAATAAAGAGATTTTGCCGGGCGCGGTTGGAAGAGGTGATTTCCCCGAATAAAGTATTGCGTAATATTTGAGTCAAACTTTTCTTGAAGTATTTTTGGAATAATTATTACAGCTTTTCTTTAAAATATTATGATTAAAAAATTGTTGTTGGCCGATTTTTTCCAGATTTTTAAATTTTTAAAGGCTTACACATGAAAACACTTGAGCATTGCTTTCAAATCTCTCATCATTTAGCAACTAAAGTAAACACATAACTTCTGGGATTACGTCCATGGGATATGCGATAAGTGGGAACGTGTTTTTATTTGCCCCCCTGTCAATGATTAAAGAGGGTCCCCCACAAACGCTCGGGTTTTATCCCCAAAATTACCCGAACAGTCAAAAACTAGGCTCTCATTTAGCTGTTTCTTAACATTCCAAACGAACAAAAAAACAAAAAAATTGTCCCCATGATAGTAAATAAACCAAAACCACTTTTAATAACCACTGGGATAATAATTTTGAGGCTGTAAATGGGGATCCCTGTCGGTATGAAATATGAATTATATGATCATTTAAAAATATAAATGTTAGAAGTGATGTGTTAAATGGATGAAAGGTATGTTTCATTATTTTCATTTTATCTGATATTTGTGTAATATTGTGTAATCAACCACTTTCAGCTTCAGCCTGGTCTAAGAAGGACAAGGTGAAATACAATTTTTTTCGAAAAAATATGTTTCCCCACCGGGGTTTAAAACCCCGGGGCCTTTGTCCTTACCCAATGTTTTTTTTCGTTTACATAAACCGAAAGGGCTCGTATTGTTTTGATACCCACTCCCCATAAAAGATTCCCCTCATATCACGGGCAAAATTTTTTATTTTTTGTTTTTTTTTAAACCCCAAAAAAGTTTCCCGCGAAAACTGTCGTTTTTTGATTTTCCCCCCGCAGTACCAATTTTTTTTTAAAAGTTTTTGAAGGGTATTTTATTTTATTTTTTAAAAGCCTCCCCCCACTTCATAACCCTATTTTTTAAAATAGGCCCCAATGAAAAATTTTTTGTTGGGTTTTTCATTTATTTGATTAAGGGCGCGTCAAAACCCTTAGGTTTAAAAATGCAAAACCCCTCTTTCCTGGGGGGGGGGGGGGGGGGCCAAAGTGGGCGAAAAAGCCACGGGTAAAGGGGGGGAAGGGGGGGTTTTTAGGGTGGGGCAAAGGAAAAAAAAAGGGGGGGGGGGGGTTAAAAGGGGGGGGGGCGGGCCCACGCTTTGGGTCGCCATGTTTTTGGGGGGCATCGTTCTTGTGATTTTTTCCCCCGGGGGTTTTTTTCGGGGAAGGGGAAAGGGCCCCAAAAGACAATTCCAAAAAAAAAATTTCCCCCTTAGTTTTCCCTTTTTTAAAATAAAATCCGTTCCCTTTGTGATGTTTAAAAATATTTTTCCTTTCGGGGCCCCCAAATTTGCCCCCAAAAGCCACCCCCCAAAAAAAAAGTAATCCCCCTTTTTTCCCCTTTTTGTCTTTTTTTGGTAAAGTATTTAGGGATTTTAATTTTCCCCTTTTTGGGTTTAACTTTCCCCCGAAAGAAATCTGCCAACGGGCCCCCCAAAAAAACGGTTTTAGTAAGGTTTCCTTCTTCAAAATTTTTAAAAATTTTTCCCAAAATGAAAACCCTTTTTAATTTAAAGGTTTGGGGGTTTTTTTAAAATTTGGAAAATCCCCCCAAGGGAAAGAAAAAGGGGGTCCTATTTTTCTGGGCCCCCAATTTAAAAGGGACACCCGGGTTTTGTAATTCCCTTTTTAAAATAATTTTTTTAAAAAAATCTGCATTTTTTCCCCAATTATTTTAAAACTTTTTTTAAAAAAAAAATGTGTTTATTTTCCCAATTGGGAAAATTCGAAAAAGGGGTTTTTATTGGCTCTTACAAAGGGGCCCACAAAAATTTTTTTTCGGAACCTCACAAAAATTTCCCAAAAAAGGGCCAACCCCTTTAATTAGAATTCCCAAAAATTTTTTTTGGGGGGGGTTTTCTGAAAAAGAAAACTGTTTTTTTCATTTCTTTAACCCCAAAATTTTTTTTTTAAAAAAAAAAGGGCTGGTTTTAAAATTATTAATAATGGAAAAATTTAATTTAATTTTTAATTTGTCATTAATTTCAAAGAAACTTTTCTTTGGGAAGGGGAAACTTATTTTAAAAAAGGAAAAAATTCCTCATCTTGGTTTAATTTTTTCCAAAAAAATAATGGGAAAATACATTAATTTTTGGAAAAAAATTTTGTGTGTAATCGGTTTTCCCCCTAACCAAAACTTTTGTTTTTTTTTTTTTTTTTTTTTTTTCTGGAAAAATTTAACACCAACGAAACGTTTCCCCCCTTTGGAAAAGAATTTAAAAGGAAAAGGGGAAAAAATTTAAATTTTTTTTTGGAAAGTCGGGAATTTCAAAAATTTAAACTTTGCATGCAAAAATTAATTAAAAACAAAAATAGGGGTAAAAACCTTATTTATTTAAAGGGTTTTTGGCCCCCTTTTTTAAAATTTTAAAAAAAACCCAATTGGCCCCCCTTAAATTTTAGTTTAAAAAAAATTTTTTAAAAAAAAAGTTTGGGGGAAACCCTTAGGGAAAAAGGCCTTCACCGTTCCCCCCTTTTTTTCCGGGAAATTTTTTTTTTGAATGAAAAAAAAACGTTTTTTTTTGGTTTTTTTTTTTTTTTTATGGGACGAAAAGAAAGAATTTACGAATAACAAAAAACTGTTTGGAATTTAAACAACAATGTAAAATTGGGGATTTTTAAGTGCATTTTTTTTTTTTTAATTTTTTTGTGTTATACGTGAACCCAGGGCTGAACATAGATTCCCGGGAATTTGGGGTGAGCAATTTTGGGCTCGCTGCATAACAAAATTTTGTTTATGGTTTCCCGTCGGCTCTTTCTTGCTTTTTTTGTTGTAAAAACCCCGGCCCGGGGAAAGAGGTAGGCATTGAAAATTAAATCACGTGAAATTTTTTTGAATTAAATGGTGGGTTTAAGCAAATTTTTATTATTTAACAATAAGCAATTTCATTGGGGGTTTCAAACAGGGCGTCGGAACGTTTTTTAAAGTTTGGGGGGGGGAAAGCTGGTGCAGCTGGGGGCTGGGGCGAAGCCCCCCCCCCCGGAGGCCCTTTCGCCGGGAAAGGCCCAAAAAAAATTTTTTTACCTATAATACAGTTATTTTGTTTATTTTTTAACTGCACCCCGGGCTCTGGGAAACGTGTTTTACATCAGCTATCTGCGATCTAAAAAACTAAAAAAAAGAAAGTGAAGTTTGGGCCCCTTTTAATAAAATTAAAAACCAATTTTTTATGTAATGACAAAACATCAGGAAAACCCTATTTGTTTAATTTTTTTTACCCTCTTCTTCAAAACTACATTTTTATATTTTAAGAGGAATAAAACTTCCCCCTTGCCCCCTTCGCACAATCACATACACCCCTCCAAAAATGACTTTACGCTAACGATTTTCGACACAAAGGGGAACCCAAAACCCAACTTGGGGTCTGCCAATAACTCTAGCAAAACATTCAAAAAGGGGTGTTTGGATTAGACGTGAGTCTGAGTTTACTTTTCCCCCCCTCAAATGAAGTGAGTGGGCAAACACACAATCAAGACTGGTGGCTGGTTTTTAAAGGTAGTCGGCATGGGGTTTTCGTCAGCCCCCAAAAAACATTTCCTTTCTATTGTTGGGTTGTTTTTTTCCTGGAAATGGGAAAGGTTTACTGATCATCCCATGTTGCTTTTCCCCCCAAAAAGTAGAGTAGAAATCTTGATTTTTTAACTCTAAAAACTGCCCCCCATCCCCCAGGGGATGAAAGGTTTGGGGGGGGCAATGCCCCCTTTTCCCCCCCCTGTTTCCGACGCCACTGATTTCAAAGAGGAACTGCAAAAAGCATTTAATATTTTATTGAAACACAAATTCACGCACCAAATGAAAATTTAAATGAGATACACATAACTATGATATTTTAATTAGGTTTTTGTGTGTGGAGATGTTGCTTGCTGTGAAGTATATGCAATAATTATAATTTTAAAAATATTCTCAACTGGGACTCGAAACCAGCACCCGTAAACTGGTGCATCTATAATCGTGTTTTATTTAATACTACGGCGAAACTGGTCAATTTTGTTGTAGAAACAAGATAAAAAACATAATCTGCATGAGAATATTAAAAATTTCAATACAGTAAAATAAATACTCTTACAAATGAGTTTTTTCCAAAGAGAAAAAGCAGCAATACAAAACACCAAACAAAAAAAAATTATCATAATAAAATGTTGACCGCATGGCAATTATGGAATACCTTTATATGGTACTGAACAAGCAGTGCATTATCGTATTTACTAATCTGAATTCTGGCCCAGTGCTCGAGTTTTGAATAGAGAAAATTTTCTCTACGGGACTTTGCTCTAGGGGGGGACAGCGAAACTATACCTGAAACGGTGGTGTAAACTCCGGGGGGGAAAGGGCTGTAGTAAATTCCCGGAACTCCTAGAGAAAACACTTGAGTGGAAAACAACTCTTTATTTTATAATAAAAACAACGTTTCGGAATAAAGATTTGTTTTCCACAAAAGTGTTTTTAAGTGTTGTATCATAATCTCTAGTAACTTTAAAAACTAAAAAAAAAATCTAAAAAAAAAACCCATTGAAAATACCAAAGGGTTCGACTATAGGGTCCGTGGAAGAATGAAAGTAATGTGGCTAGAAAATTACGATCTGTCATAAAAAAAATAGCCTTAAAAACTAGGGCCCAAAAACATTCACCAAACAATGTGCATTCCTTGACACGCACGTACATGTCACTCACTAATAACTCACGTCACGGTCTCATCTCTATTCCCATAGGCGTATGTCGTGAGGGGGGGGGGGGGCTTACGTTTTGGGTCATTTTGTGTGTGATTTGAAAATTTGGGTTTTGTATGGGTTGCTGAGCGTTTGCAATTGTGAGAAACTTCTACCCCCTCTGTCATACACACCACATAGGCCTTCACACTAAACTGAACTACCATTCTTCTTTTGGATGCCTCCCGAAAACATTAAAATACCAACAAATAATATTTTATTGAAAACGCTCCCGTTTAGCAGGAAGTTTTATATTCCTGTATTCAAAATTGCTTTCTTTTTAATTCAACGCAAAATATAGATATTTGATACAATCGCACATGAATTAACTACCGGAACTCGGAAGCTTAGACTCGATGCGAATCGAATTCAATTGTTTTGTCGCCCATAAAAGTAATACAAGACCCATAACCATCATTTAAATTTAAATATAATACATACATTCTTTTTTAGACGACTTGAATTCTTCAAAATTTATTTATTATATTTTTTTTAAATATTAATTTAATATTACGTATCGATTTAGGCCTACTATTGTTATTATTGGTAATAGATGTAGACTCCCGTAGGGTTCGTGGTAGGAAAATTTAATAATAAGTACATTTTGAAATAAAGTAGTGGATCAAATGCACAAGAAAGACTGAGTCCGTGGGCTTTCACGGAGCTTTTTTTTAGTTTTCGGTCATTTGGGTAGAAATATGATATTGATAAAATATCAAGCGGTTTCATCTCTGAATTACAAAAAAGTCAAATGAGGCATGTTTCTCTCTCAAGGAGGCCCTCATTATTTCATTTTGGGGGGATGGCATCCCCCGTTCCCCTAACAATCGACCACTGGTCTAAACTTTGAAGTTACATTTAACTCACTAAAGATTCTGTTTACTGTTAAATTAGATTAATGAGAGCACCTTCAGTTAGATATTTTGTAGTACATTGTACATGTGTTCATGAATTTCTCAGATGGCCGTCTATCTGAAATTAAGGAAAAAAAACAAAATGCGTTTGTTTTCCCATAGGCCGGATACATTACAACCGAATTGATGGATTACATCACCGTGCACTTTCGAAAAAACTCGTAAGAGTGCGATTTTCACGAGACAAATTTTCTGTGTGTATCCAAAATCTTGGCACAATATAGCTAAAAGAGATTTCTGATTCAAGTGCCGTTAGTTTGTTTGAGTCCGGTAGAGAGTTTACAAGCAGACAGAGAATCAAAAAAATAAAAATGTCTTGGTTTGGTTTATTTTTGGGTTAAGGACGCGTCCCAAACCCTTAGGTCATAATGCACCACTCTAGTCTAAGGGGGGTGGGGGGAGGAGGGCCCCATGCTGGTCAGAACCAGCCATGGGTAAGGGAGGAAGAGGGGTTTCTCACGTCGCGGTCGTCATCGTCTTTTTCGTCGTTCATTGTGTCATTGTCCCTCGTCGCCGGGGGGTCGTCAAGGGAAGGGGACGAGGTCCCCGACGACGATTGCCAGAGCTCGCCTCTAGTTTTTTGGGAGTAAGATACTCCGCTCTTTCTAGCTGATGTTTGCGAGGTGGACTTTTTCTCTTGAATCGCCTTTTACGATTAGCAGAGCCATGCTCTGGGCCAATTCTACCCCGGGCCCAGACGGGGGGAATCCATACCTATTTGTTTTAGTAGTTACCTACGCTTCCGCAAACTATGGGCTACGAAAAAAGAAAAAGCCCGGGCGATAGTTTTTTTTTGCGTGTTTGCTCGCTCTCTACCAGTGAAAAGGCTATTTTCCCTCTTGAAGAAAGGTTAAACGCTTTTGAGTATAATCAAGAATAATTTTATTAAATGACACTTGTAGAACTAGGCATTTTTTTATCTTTTAAAATAAGTAGGAAAAAGGCGGCACGGGGAGGGAGGTGCCTTATCTGCCGGGATGGGCGCAAACAGGGAAGGATGAAAGTATTTTTCTGTATATTCGCCCCACCCCTTACCCCCAAAACTTCAGATTTGTCCTTTATAAGTATGAACAGACAAATTAATACAATATGAGCATACTATTTCCCTTTCTAGGATTGGCTTCGTGAAAAAATGTCATCATAAGCAAAATAAAAAATGTAGATGTAGAAAAAACATCTCTGCCTTCAGAGGCGGACTGGGGGGGTAGGGGCCCCGTACGGAAAGTACTTTCGTGGGCCTACAAGGGGTCTGGGGCGAAGCCCCAGCCGCCGGAGGCGAAATTTTTTCGCTTCATTTTACTCTCAAGACGGCTTTTAAGCAATCTGAGGTATATTTTGAACGGATAGATGAAGTGACCTAGTCATTAAATATTGTGGTCATACCTCAGATAATATCGCAATTTGAATTTGAAAACAGTACAAACACATTCAATGAGAACAGGGCCGTAAGTAGGCCTAGGCTATAAAAATTACCCGGGTATGAATCAAGGGCGTCCGCAGGAATTTTGTTTTGGGGGTGTAAATTTAAATTTATACTTTCGTGGGACATGTGTGGGGGGTTTGAGCCCCCCAATAATAGCGCCGCAGGCGAATTTTTTTAAAATCAGGTTTTTAGAGTGCGTTTGGTGCGTTTTAGAAACCAAAATAATGTAATTATTGTGCAGTCGATACTCAAAACAAAACCGCCAAATGGAATTGAAACGCTAACGTCCTGACGAGATTAATAAAGAATTTAGTATAATGTATAGAAAAACGTATTCATCAGTTCTTGTATGGGTTACATTACACTCTTATTAACACGGTACAATGTCCCAAAAATCGTTGAATATTAATGTAAATAGTTATATTATTCGACTCTTATTAATATGTTAATAAAATTGCTTTATAGAGGAATCTAGGGTGACGCCCTTAGTATGTTTGGGTAAAGTCTGACCTTGTATAAAATAAATAAATAAAATAATGGTGGGAGGTCCCATCCCCCAAGGTAATGCAGGTCCGGAGCGCACTGCAGCGCCAGTAATTTTTTCGATTCCTACAGATTGGAGTATTTTAACGAGTTTTAGTCAAAAATAGTGCTGACTGGACTATTATTCTATTAGCAATTCAACATGGTGTACTCCAGATTTTCACCCGGGTTACCAGCCCCTGGTTACGGCGGTGAATGAGAATATAAATTCTTATCGTCTAATTTTTCCCAACATAATTACATGCGGAGTTTTAATATCATATTTTATGTAAATGAGAGGTATGGAAAAACTTAGAATTGAATAAAACACTTTGTAGCGTTATCAAAATGCGTTTCTTTGGAAATCAGCTGTTACACATCATATATTTTTAACATGTACCGGTAACAAAAGTAATAATACACTACGTTACCACAGGCTCTAGTCCGGCTTACACTGGCCGGTTTCATCTAGTCCGAGGTGTATATCAAAAAAACAAAGCCGGTGTAGCAGGGACTGGATACCCCCGGGATGGAATACCCCCCGGTATCCCAGCTAGGGATAGGCTCCCCCCGGTCTCCCAACTCTAGGGATGGGATACCCCCCACGTATCCTAGCCCTAGGGCTGGAGTACCCCACGCAGGGCTAGGATACCCCCCACGATATAACGTGTATTGAGACAAAAGGAGGTACTTGGTCCCTAGGATAGGACACCCCCCACGATATAACGTGGCATTAAGACAAAGGGGGTACTTGGTCCCTAGGGATGGGAATACCCCCACGAAATAACATGTATTACGACCAAAGGAGGGTACTTGGTCCCTAGGGATGGGATACCCCCACGATATAACGTGTGTTTACGACCAAAGGAGGGTACTTGGTCCCTAGGGATGAGATACCCCCCACGATATAACTTGTATTACGACCAAAGGAGGGTACTTGGTCCCTCCTTTGGTCGAAATACACGTTATATCGTGGGGGGTATTCCATGCCTAGGGACCAAGTACCTCCTTTTGTCTTATTACACGTTATACCGTGGGGAGGTATTCCATCCCTAGGGACCAAGTACCCCCTTTTGTCTTATTACACGTTATATTGTGGGGGGTATCCCATCCCTAGGGACCAAATACCCTCCTTTGGTCGTAATATACGTTATATCGTGGGGGTATCCTAGCCCTAGGGACAAGTACCCCCTTTCGTCTTTCAACACGTTATATCGTGGGGGGTATCCCATCCCTAGGGATCAAGTACCCCCTTTCGTCTTTCAACACGTTATATCGTGGGGGGTATCCTAGCCCTAGGGATCAAGTACCCCCTTTCGTCTTTCAACACGTTATATCGTGGGGTATCCTAGCCCTAGGGATCAAGTACCCCCTTTCGTCTTTCAACACGTTATATCGTGGGGGTATCCTAGCCCTGCGTGGGGTACTCCAGCCCTAGGGCTAGGATACCGGGGGGGTATCCCATCCCTAGAGCTGGGATACCGGGGGTATCCCATCCCGGGGGTATCTGGTCCCTGCTACACCGGCCTACTCTAGCCCAATTTCAAGCCGAGCTAGCCACAGCCTGCTAGACCTACTAGAACGTCGGTTTTCAACCACTAAATTTACCAAAAAAAATATTAAATGAAACCAATTATTAAGCTGTAGCTATATTATATGCCTTATGACTTATTTACATGGAACGCATCTATTCTCGCCCGATTTGTTCTAGAGCGGCACCTGGATACTCATAATCCTCCTCATCAAGTTGCAGTGAAGTGTTTATCAGACTGGACTAGTTCGTTTGAAGCGGTCTAGACTCGTTGGCAAACGAGTCTAGATCGGTTCGCATTTGGGCCGGCTCCATGCGTTTATCAGGCCATGGAGGCCGGCCTAGAGCTAGGCCGGCCCAGTGTAAGCCGGACTAGAGCCTGTGGTAAACGTAGTGATACTAAGTTACAGCAACTAATAATAATAATAATCTTAATAATAATAAATAGGAAGCTTCGAAAACGCTTTTTCAGGCGAGTTGAGGTAGGCCTATGAGCGTAATTTTTTGTTAACAAAATAACGTAAAATTGCGATTTTAATGAGAAATATTTTTTCGATTGCGCTCAAATTTCACATGAATATATTAATTCATAGAATTAAGGTTGTGTAAAAAAATAATTAGAATTGGATAAAGAATGTAGGTGTTGTAAGTCGGGAAAGTGTTTTAAAAAAAGAAAAAAGTGTAAAATTGCAATTTTCATTACAAAATATTTTTTGATTGCACTTAAATTTCACACGAATATATTAATTCATAAAATCAAGGTTCTGTAAAAAAATCATTACAATCGGATAAAGCATGTCGGTGTTGTAAGTCGAAGAAATGTTTAAAACTCGAAAAAATCGTAAAATTGCGATTTTCATGAGAAATAATATTTCAATTGCGCTAAAAAAAAGTGGCAGTTCTAAGTTCAGAGATTTCAAAGGCCTCCAGAAAATTTCATCGCAATTGGATTTTTAGCAAAATATTTGCTGAATTTTGTATTTGTTGAATGTAACAACAAGGATAAACAATAAATAAGATGATACAACATAATAGTCCTGATATCATTTTAACAGATATATAAAAAAGGCAAACATTTATTATTGATGAAGCAATTCCACTAAGCCAAAATATTGAAACAACGCGGGACAGAAATTTTGGACCATAGCATGGCTCTGCTAGTCATAAAAGGCGAGGGAAGAGCGTATAGGTCCACCTCGCAAGACATCAGTTAGCAAGTAGGGGAGTATAATAATCCCTGACACTAGAGGCGAGCTGCGGTCGTCGTACCCCCCCCCCCCCCCCCATTAAGACGACGACAATGACTACACGAACGATGACAAAGGCAATGACGACCACGACGCGAGAACCCTTTCTCCCTGTCCCCTAGGCTAGAGTGCGCATTATGTACTATCCACAACCTAGTCAAAACACCTGAAGAGGGTCATACATTGTACCCTAAAACAGGTTTTCCTTGAAAAAAATTATATAGGCTAGGCCTTTAAAACAATTGATGGTGACCTGCCACCCCCTCTCCATCACCCTCTCAGCACATACTCATTAGAAATTGCTAATATGGTGTCTACAAAATATTTTGCTGTTGAAAAACGTAAAATGTAAGTTTCTTAGAAAATTCTTAGGTGTCTTCTTCATAGCGTATGCATATGAATTTTGAGATTATTCTTGATACCTTTAAGTGATTTTCTGACTTATAAAACATTTTTTAAAATAATTCAAGTATTATTTCAGTTTTTTTGGGGGGCCAGCGAACTTTTTCATGTTATTTTATATAATATTGAGTGAATTGCTGTTTTATTTGAAATTTTCATAAAAATGTGATCCATTTTTATCGGGGCCCCCGTTTCGCGGGGTTTGCGGGGTCCGCCGCTATGCCAGTGGATATATTGACTATTCCCCACAACCCTTACTCTGCCATTAGTAATCGTAAAAATTAATACCGACAGACTGAGTGGCAAATAACGATAGGCCCCGGTAGGCACCAAGGTACATCCAACATTTACATTGTCTTACCTTTACATTTTATATGAATATTCGAATGACTGTGATGTGCTCGTTTAAACCTTTACAATTTTAAGACAAATAATATTTTCATTTAAAAACTTTATATGTTAGGGTTGGGTTGGGGGGCCCCCAACCGGGGGGGCCCCGTACGGGATTCCGTAGTTCCGTACCTGCCAGTCCGCCTCTGTCTGCCTTACAACTTATTGTATCCAGTGCAAATACAAAAGGTTGCCTAAGGGGTGGGGAGACAAATTCCTATCTACTGGCTGCGTCTGTCTGCGGATGGCGACACGCCTCTAAATGCGCCACGAGACCGAAGCGTCTATTACAGTATTTGACGAGACTGCGAGATGCGTCGCATCGTCAGTTGCAGACTGCCATCGACTCAAGCAGGGCAGGCTTGTACTGGGCGGCCAAAGCAATGTTGTAAAATACTCTCATCGATCAAAAGAACGATCCACAGATCCCATGATTGTCGCTAATAATTGTTCTCGTTGTCTGTTTCAGGTTTATTGTCAACAAGCAGAAACATTGTCACCCGGCCGTTCAGTATTGCCAAGATAAGCGCCTTTTTCATTTCAGATTGAATGCAAAAATGCATTGAGGATAGCCAAATCACTGTTATACCTGATTGTGATAATTTCAACTCAACTGTTTCACATTCATTCAACAAGCCTTGCTAACATAGCGAACATTCCCTGATTTTTAATATGATTGTTTATTTTATTTCAGATTGAATGCAAACACACATTGAGGAGAGCAAATCACTATTCCCTGAATGTGACTAATCTAAACGAACACTGTTTCAGATTAATTCCACAACCCTTGAAAGCGTGGCGAACACTCCTTGATTATTAATACGATTGTTTATTTTATTTCAGATTGAATGCAAATACACATTGCTGAGGAGTGCAAATCACTTTTTCCTGATTGTGAGCCAACCTTTGTTAAAAAAACATTTGCCTGGCCAATGCTGGCCAATGTTTTTTAACAAAGGCTGATAAAATCAATCATACGATGTAAGTTTATTTAAAATACTGATGTAGCTATAAATTTGGTGAACTATTTATGATACTAATGCTCCTATGAAGTGTTGTAATAATGTGGCCAGCTAGCCAAATTATTTCAACGCTATAAAGTAGTATTATTATTGTAAATTGGTCACCAAATTCATAGCTACATCAGTATTTTAAATAAACCTACATTGTATGGGTGATTTTATCAGCCTCTAATTAAAAATATTGGCCTGGCTTCAAAATGAAACACTACATAGTAGCATTATTACTATAAATGAAAAACAAAATTTATACCTACATCAGTAATTTAAATAAACCTACATCGTATGGGTGATTTTATTAGCCTTTGTTTAAAAACATTAGCCAGGCTACATTATTTCAACACTACGTAGTAGCATTATTATTATAAATAGGTTACTAAATTTACGGCTACACCAACATTTAAATTAAACATACAATGTATTGATAAGTTTAGTTGTACTGTAACCAAGTCTGTGGCTGCCATATACAGTAGTGTTAAATTGAAACGTAATTTTGTAACAGTGTACTATCTGGGTGTAGATCCGGAGACGGTCGGGTAGGGCAATTGACTTAGAACGCATGAGAGATTTCAGGGCAAAGATTTTGCGTATTGCACGGGCATGCACAGAGTCTATGTGGGCTTTCCACGACAGGCGTCGATCTAGTAGAACTCCGAGATAAGGGTTGGAGGCTGCCCAGGGTACTGTTTTGCCGTTGACCCGTAGACATTGTGGAGTGGGTTCTCTCTTCAACGTAAAAAGTATAATTTTAAATCCAAATATTTGTTTGGAAAATTTGGCTTTTGGCTTTTGCAGGCCGACAACAGTGACATTTCAGAGCGCACTAATAATTACATACAAAAATAAATTCGTATTTATAATGTACCCACTCAGTTACATAACTGATTTTCAGTGGGGGACAGTAAATATGAAGCCGAACAAGCCAACCCTGTAGGCGCTGACACCATCGACGAGCAATCAATGACCGACTAGAGACCGCCGACCGGCATATTTTGAAGTAGAAAACACCGTCATCAGTCCTGCAAGCGCTTTATTCTCTCAAGGCGCGAATGCGAGCCACCATACAAATGAACAGAAGTCGGATCCTTTGAATGACTATTCAATCAAAAATCGAGTTCCTGATCTCGTGAGTGCCTACACGTTTTTCGTAGGGTCTTCAAACAAAAAAAACCTTCAGAAGCAATATGTCATGCTCGTGTCCTTTCAAAACGGCAAAGTGACATTTAAAATTGAAGGAATATGTAGTGCATGTAGTCAATTTATTCCGGGGGGGGGGGGCGGCGGCGAATGACAGTTCCGGCATTATAGCTGAGTTTAACACTGATTGCAAAGCCCTAAACTCAATTTTTGGTGCCAGCAATAAAACTCAAGTCACCAAGTCTGCAGAGAACAAAGGAGTGGACAAAGCGAACCAAAATTGTGCGTTTACGCGAAAAAAGGAAATAATTTCAAGAAACCAATTAACTTGACTAAAATAATTATAGATAAAATATTTAAATTAATTACATTTGGGCCATTGCGTTGCATTGCCACAGTAAAATACAGCTTTACACGTTGGTTGGGGGGGGGGAGGGGGGCGGAGATGTACCTGGGGAAGCGTTGCCCCTGGTAAATTACCTTTCGACATAAAAACATAGGAAGGCAGCGACCACCTAAGCTGGTCCCAACGCTGATTAGGCCTGCCGCTACTGCTACTGACTTAGAAAAAAGTAATATGAAATGAATGTGAAAAAGGAAGGAGTTCCTGGAAAAAATTTGAAAAGCAAGGCTTATTAGAATGTATTAGAAGGTTTTGTCATTATTTTGTACATGTCATTATAATAGTGCGCAGGCGCAATGTGTAAAAATTAGGCGCAAAAATTACCAGTGTGTAGCAATGATGTAGGCCTATGCGGTCGAAAAACAAAAAAACAATTTAGTCCAATATGAGGTGTGAACTGTATACAATCAATAGTTATATCACAATCATAGGTAATATTAAAAATTAAAAATTGTGCGTAAGTTGAACAAGCCTCGAAAGATGATATGAGGGGGTTATGCAAGTATCTATGGGGATAATACTGATTTAACAATAACAAATAATAAGAGCCTGATTGGTCACATAAATTTAAATAAAAAATGTTTTCAGTCTTTAAATGGATATCCTGCTCCGATATGTATAGGGGTTTACTTTTTGTCGATAGGCTACTCTAATACGGAAATAAAGCAAAGTGAAAGGGCAGCTCTCGCGCCCTATTCGCGGGGAAGTGAACCCTATTCTTCAAATTCCCTGGTCTACCAATTGGATAAAATACATAAACAAATACTGGTCAAGCAGGCGGGTGATCGACTACTCAACCTTCCATTGGAGGAAGTATATAATCGGTCTTATTCCTTATTTGTATACATTTTTAATATCGTGTAAAGCTGGCTACACTAATTATTACTAGTAATCATATCTCATCTCAATTTGAACTTTTCTGTAGAAGAAAAAACCCAAAAAGAGATTTAAACCAAGACCCCTTTCCCTGCTCCAATGTACGAGCCGAACAATCTTTACAGCGCATTTCGGCAAGGGACATTCCAAAAAAGGTCCGATCGCATAACACGTAAGCCGCCCGCGGCCGGGAGCAGCGTGACCTCGCTTCTTCAACGCCTCGAGCGCGACTGATCAGATGCGACCTCGTAGGGCCCTGGTGGGTTTAGTCAGCCGGCTCGGAGGGGTGGTGATCTTCTAGCATGACCATTTTACATAGCTTTTCGACTGATGGTCGCAATTAGCGTATGACTGTTTTTCAGGGCCCGGGTTTATTCCCCCTTTAATACAATACATGACACCGTGGTGTGCATATTAGGGAAGGGAGGGGGGGGGGCAGACTTTGGAGCTTGTTACAATACATGACACCGGTGTGTGCTATATTGGGGGAAAGGAAGGAGGGGGGGGGGGCAGACTTTGGGGCTTGTTACAATACATGACACCGTGTTGTTGGGTATATTGGGGGAAAGGGAGGAGGGGGAGGGCAGACTTTGGAGTTGTTTCAATACATGACACCGTTTTGTGTGCTATATTGGGGAAGGGAGGAGGGGGGGGGCAGACTTTGAAGCTTGTTACAATACATGACACCGTGTGTGTGCTATATTGGGGAAGGGAGGAGGGGGGGGCAGACTTTGGGCTTTTTACAATACATGACACCGTGTGGTGCTATATTTGGGGAAGGGGGGAGGGGGGGGGCAGACTTTGGAGTTGTTACAATACATGACACCGTGTGTGTGCTATATTGGGGAAGGGAGGAGGGGGGGGGGGGACGACTTTGGAGCTTGTTACAATACATGACACGTGTGTGTGCTATATTGGGGAAGGGAGGAGGGGGGGGGGGGGGCAGACTTTTGGGGCTTGTACAATACATGACACCGTGTGTGTGCTATATTGGGGAAAAGGGGGGAGGGGGGGGGGCAGACTTTGGAGCTTTTTACAATACAGACACCGTGTGTGGGGCTAATTAGGGAAGGGAGGAGGGGGGGGGGACAGATTTTTGGGGCTTGTTACAATACATGACACCGTGGTGTGCTATATTGGGGAAGGGAGGAGGGGGGGGGGCAGACTTTGGGGCTTGTTACAAAACATGACACGTGTGTGTGCTATATTGGGGAAGGGAGGAGGGGGGGGGGGGGCAGACTTGGAGTTTTTACAATACATGGGCACCGTTTTGTGTGCTATATTGGGGGAAGGGAGGAGGGGGGGGGGGCAGACTTTGGAGCTTAATACATACATGACACCGTGTGTGTGCTAATTTTGGGGGAAAGGGGGGAGGGGGGGGGGCCCGACTTTGGGGCTTGTTTCAATACATGACACCGTGTGTGTGCTATATTGGGGAAGGGGAGGGGGGGGGGGGGCAGACTTTGGAAACTTGTTACAATACATGACACCGTGTGTGTGCTATATTGGGGAAGGGAGGAGGGGGGGGCAGACTTTGGGGCTTGTTACAATACATGACACCGTGTGTGTGCTATATTGGGGAAGGGAGGAGGGGGGGGGACAGACTTTGGGGCTTGTTACAATACATGACACCGTGTGTGTGCTATATTGGGGAAGGGAGGAGGGGGGGGGGCAGACTTTGGAGCTTGTTACAATACATGACACCGTGTGTGTGCTATATTGGGGAAGGGAGGAGGGGGGGGGGGCAAGACTTTGGAGTTGTTACAATACCCTGAAAACGTGTGGGTGCTATATTGGGGGAAGGAGGGGGGGGGGGGGCAGACTTGGAGCTTGTTACAATAAAATGACCCCCGTGTGTGTGCTATATTGGGGAAGGAGGAGGGGGGGGGGGGGGGGCAGACTTGGAGCTTGTACAATACATGACACCCTGTGGTGCTATATTGGGGAAGGGAGGAGGGGGGGGGGCAGACTTTGGGGCTTTTTTACAATACATGGGCACCGTGGGGTGTGCTATATTGGGAAGGGAGGAGGGGGGGGGGGCAGACTTTGGGCTTGTTACAATACATGACACCGTGTGTGTGCTAATTGGGGAGGGGGGGAGGGGGGGGCAGACTTTGGAGCTTGTTACAATACCTGAACCGTGTGTGTGCTATATTGGGGAAGGGAGGAGGGGGGGGGGCAGACTTTGGAGCTTGTTTCAATAAGACACCGGTGTGTGCTATATGGGAAGGGAGGAGGGGGGGGGCAGACTTTGAGCTTGTTACAATACATGGACACCGTGGGGTGCTATATTGGGGAAGGGAGGAGGGGGGGGGGCAGACTTTGGAGCTTGTTACAATACATGACACCGTGTGTGTGCTATATTGGGGAAGGGAGGAGGGGGGGGGGGCAGGGGCTTTGGAGCGTGTTGACAATACATGACACCGTGTGTGTGCTTTTATTGGGGAAGGGAGAGGGGGGGGGGGGGCAGACTTTGGAGCTTGTTACAATACATGACACCGTGTGGTGCTATATTGGGGAAGGTTGGAGGGGGGGGGGGGGGATTGAGGATTGGCTTGGTTCTCTTTTGTTATTGTCTTTGTTTATCCTGGAGTCGCCCCCCGGTTGGAATCTTGTCCAACAAGTTGGGTCGGTGTTTTTTGTTTAAAATACCGGGCTGTGCTTGGACAATGCTCGCTCGTCGGTGGTGGCAGCCCTCGACACAGTTGGTCTGGTGAGCTTTTAAAGTTGGGAAAAAATTTTCCCCTTTCTGAAAATCAGTTAAGTAACTGATTGGGTAGACTTTAAATACGAAAAATTGTGTTTTGTCATTTTCCCCTTGATTCTCTAAAATATTTATAAAAAGTCGACGTAAATCGAGAAACTGATGATACTTTAAATCCGAATGTTTAATACATGCCTTGCGCACGAACTAGGGCCCTCCCCAAACCCTATGAAGAACTTCCATCTTTATAACAACAGAGACAAACTTCTTAAATCCTCATTAAAAAACATAAAAAAATCATTTAAAAAAAAATTCACATTTAATAAAATCAACTTCATATTCTTTTCTTTTACAAACTAAGAAAACTTTATACAATCAACCTCTCATTAATTTACTCATACAAAAATCACGGGCGGCGCAATATGGCCTATCCGGTTGAAGCGCCCTAGTTTCTCACGTCGTATGACTCTGCTGTACGGCCATTGTAATTACATATCCATGTTGCTCTCCATAATATCTCAAAAGTTTTGGAATGGAAACCAAAAATAACCGAGTTTGCATTCTCCCTTTAGACAAGACCGGTGTTGTTTTCCTGAGAGCTGTGTTTCATATCCGTAAAAACATTTATTTTGAATGATATCCGGACGCGGTTTGAGATTTCCACGGCTCCGTGATACCGTTGCAAAGTTCGTTAGTTTGGTGCTTCTCATCATCAGTTCGTCGCTCTGGCAGTCGTCGTCGGGGACACCCCTCCCTTGAACCTCCCAACGAAAAACGACCATGACACCACGCACGATGACAAAGACGATGACGACCGCGAAGCGTGAGAAACCCCTCATACCAGCAGAGACTTCCCCCCCCAAATCCCCTATAGGATAGAGTTTGGGGCATTATACATAGCTAACAGTTTATGAGTCCTTAATCCAAATACACTAAAAATGAAAACCTTAATATCATAAGCAGTTTAAATTACCTAACCCGGGTTTAAAATGCCCTAGTTTCTCACGTCGTCGTCGTAAATAGGTCCCTCTTCTTCACTTAATTATCCTTTGAGCATCATTCTGTGCCTTCGTACAGTTATTGAACCTCTGACAACCCCGGCGTTGGAAATTGTGAAGGGAACGTCCAAGAGCTTCTTCAAAAATGTCATTCTTAGATTCCCCCCACGTCTGTGACGAGCTGCGCTACTTCCGCGTAGCCAAGCAACGTCCGTACGCAGAGTTGCGGTTTGTACACTCCATGCAAAGATAGCACGGGTTCATAGGACGATGCTAAGTTATGAATGACTTGACAACCTGCAACCATCTAAAAAGAAAACAAACTTTATGAATCCCGCTGGGCCCCGGGGAGATTTGGCCCCGAGCATGGCTCTGCTAATGTAAAAAAGGGGATTCAAGAGAAAAGCCCCCCGCAAAAAAGCATAGTAAGAGCGGAGTTTTACTCCCCCAAAAGAGGCGAGCTCTGGCAATCGTCGTCGGGGGCCCTTTTTCCCCTTCCTTGACGACCCCCCCCGACGGGACAATAAAACAACGAACGATGACAAAGCCCGATGACGACCGCGACGTGAGAAAACCCCTCCCCACCTTCCGGGGGCTGGTTTGACCAGAGGGGCCCCCCCTCCCCCCCCCTTAGGCTAGAGTGGTGCATAAGACTAACGGTTGATGCGTCCTTAATCCAAAAACCCAAAAAACTTTATGAAACCTTTAAATGGTAAAGCATAAAAGAAAAGAAATTAAAAATACACGGACTTTTCTGTTTTCGACGCGAATGAAATAGTGCAACGACGCAGGGGCGGAGAAAAAATTTTCATCGCACATGTTGTTGCAAGGGAAGGTAGAAGCCACACAGAAAAGTATACGTGTTTGTTCAGTTCGCCTGAAAAAATATTGAATATCACTAAATATTAGGCAAGTTTTCAATATAAAAGAGATTCGTGAAGGTTGGGTAAATAGAGTATATACTAGTATCTATGCTAGTCACTCAGGGGACTATCGGACGAAAACACAAACCAAGGTCACTAAATCACTTGCGAATCCAGGAAACCTTGATCATAAACAACTCGCTTCAACTGTCAGATGCCCAAGTGCATTGACAAAAAAAGATGTTCCAGAGGGTGTAAATCCCTTTTGTTTTTGTAAACCAAGGAAAGTGTTTATTTTATATTAGGCTTAATTGTTGATATTCACTCAAAGCTTTTGAATTTCAGAGTAAAAGATTTTATTTAAAATATACTAGAGTATTTAGTTTAACATCTATGGGGCTATGAGTGCACGGCGCAGTCTGCATTTAAAAATATCCGGTTAAAAAAGAAATTTTATAAGAAGCACGGGAAGGTACATTGAAGTCTGACGAACCAAGGATCTGTCAAACGTTTTGGGCCCCAGGAGGAAATTGTCGGGGTGTACCGTGAGTCCTTGAAGCGTCGAATTAAAAAACCTACGTCATAAGAGGTGTTCTATAGGCTGAGAGTGCGGGGTTTTAATCCAAGAAAGAGTCTGGGCCGGAAGAAGAATCGGGCCCAGGGTATTCCTTTCCCGATCATATACAAGATAAACAAGTATCACCATTTACGTACAGCCGCATTGAGAGGCGAGCTCAGGCCGGAAGTGAGGAACTCTTCCCTACCAACTATTGCTGTGGCGGGTTTGCGTCCCCCCAAAGCCCCCTTTTTACCCCCAAACCCGTCTGGGCCAGGTGGAGAAATGGTTTTTTACACTCAAAAACTAGAGGCGAGATCGGGACCTCGTCGGGACGACGACCAAGAAAACACAACTTTTAAAAAGAGATGCCCACGAAGAAAAAAAAAAAATTTTTAAACCCCACTACCCTAGGCGGGTTCTAAAAAAATTTATAGGACTTTTTCCCCACATCCGTATGCTTTAGAGTGGCGCTTTAAAAACTGTGCGCCTATAATTAAAGTAAACAAAACCCTACCCCCCTGCTAGGCTCCGGAAGAATTTAACCCAAAAGCGGGGGGCTTTTTTAGGGGGGCGGGTTGGGGGACTTTCCCTTCCACAGAAATCCCCCATAATTAATATTTTCGTAACTTTTTTCCCACCCCCGTGAAAAAGGGACGACGACCATGAAAAACACAAACGATGATAAAGACATGAAGACCGCAAACGTGAGAACCACAGTTTTTCCCATTATCCGTAGCGGGTTCTGCCTATGGCACCTTTAAGAAATCCCAAGAAAGAGTGGCGCATTTGGTCTAAGGGTTTGAGTACCCTTAAATCCAAATTAACTTTTGGAGCCTTGCGCACAAATTATTTGATCTCTCCCGAACATATGAATTTTTTAAATGAAATTAAAACATCAACAAACTTTCTTTGTTCTAATACAAAAGTGGTTTGTACTCCCAAAAAATTTCACAATTTTATAAAAAATATTACTTTTTGGTTTTAAATCAATGTAAAAATATCATCCAAACATAAGAAAGAATTTTCATAATCTCACAATAAAATTGAATACTCCCACATTAAACTCAATTAATCAACTTAAAAAATCAAAGCTGCGCAATAGCCCAAACCCATTTGAAGCCCCATGCTTTTCACGTCTTTAGCCCCATTAGGTTGCCCCTTATTTTTTCCTGGGGCATGTTTGATCAATATGGTTTTCATGCACTATACTTACGGTTTTTACTATGTGAATTAAATGTTAAAAGGGAATTTGGTAGAATTAAATTTTTGTCAAAAAAGCGAAGGCATTTTAACTGACTGGTTGTTTCAACAAACTTTTTGAAATTGACTCAGCTTATTGTGTTTGAACTGGTGTCTAAAAAGAACAATCATATTTAAATTCAATAACTAAGAAAATACAGGGGTCACAAAATGACCCACTTTGGGTTTAAGCATTTTATATAGTTGTAAAATTTTTAAAACAACAATTAATTTTTTATTTTTCAAAAATGTTTCGTTACGCACTTTGAATCCAGGCGCGATTGACCTAACGGTTGACGCGCCCTTTTTCCAAGTGAACTTAAATAACCCAAATTTTCAAACCTAAAAAACAATGTAAAAAACAACAATACAAATTCAATTTATTTACTTACAATATCACAGGCGGCGTAACAAGACCCCCCGCAGTTTTAAGCACCCTACGTTTTTTAAAATGCGAGGAGCGAGAAAAGTTCATTTTTCAAAAACGGCTAAAAATCGGCTGTTATTAGAGAAAATTATCCCCGAAACTAGAAGCGAGATCTGACGGGCCGTCGGGCACTTTCCTCCGCTCCTGACGACCTCCCCCACGCGAACAATGACTCCCGAATGACAAGACGATGACAACTGCGACGGGAGAACTCACTTTCCCCCCCTTTACGGTTGGGTTTTGACCCGCAGGGTTTTTGGTTTTTTTGGATTAAGGGGCGGTCGTAAGGGCACAACGACCACTAAACCCAGGAGGGGGGGGGGGGGGGGGCATGTTGGTCAGAACCATCCAGGGTAAGGGGAGGGAAAAAGGGTTTCACGTCCGGTTTTCATTTTCTTCGTCATCGTTTGTGGTTGTTTTCATATCGCGTCGAGGGGTCGTCAAGGGGAAGGGGGGTAGGCCCGACGACGATGCCAGAGCTGCCTCTAGTTTTGGGGGTATAATATTTTTCCCTTTATACTACTGATGTTTGCGAGTGGACTTTTTCTCAATCGTCTTTTCCCATTTGCAGGCCATGCCTGGGCCAACTCTATACCCGGGCCCTGGACTTTTCTCCCCACATCCCCAGATAGAGCGGCGCATTATGACCTAACGGTTGACGTGCCCTAGTTTTTCAGTCGTCGGCCCCTGTGGGCAAAGAATGAGCTTATAAAAATACAATAAATTTAACGTTGCAAATCTATCCCCTTGGGCCCGGGGGTAGAATTGGCCCGAGCAGGCTCTGCTAATCGTAAATGGCGGGTCAAGAGAAAAAGTCCACCTCGCAAACATCAGCTAGAAAGAACGGAGTATCTTACTCCCCAAAATAGAGGGAGCTCGTCAACGTGTCCCGGGGAAACCCTTTTCCCCCTTTCCCTTAACGACCCCCCGGCGACGATGACAATGACACCAAAACGATGACAAAGACGATGACGACCGCGACGTGAGAAACCCCCCTTCCCCCCCCTACCCCTGGCTGGTTCTGACCCGCATGGGCCCCCCCCCCCCCCCCCCCTTAGGCTAGAGTGGTGCATTATGACCTAACGGTTTACGCGTCCTTAATCCCAAAAAAAAAAAAAATTTAGTATATATTCATTTATGTTTACTTTTTACCAATCATATGGGGAACTTCCTCCCATGGTAATGGCGACAAACTTTACATTTTTCATTTTTAAAGTGGGGTTTGTAAAACAACGAAAAATTAATTTGTCATCCCAGATTAATAATTTTTCCTTTTCTTTACTTCCTTTTCCCTCATTTTCTTTTTTTAATACATTTTTTAAAAAAATAAAACAACAACTGCCCAAAAAAAACAACACAATCTAAACACCATATCACAGGGGCGCAAGGACCTGAGGGTTAACGCACCCTATTTTTTACGCGTCGTTTCAGAAGATGTTCTTTCATGTTTTCAAATTTATTTCCATTTACCAATCATATCTTTATAGTTTTCTTTCAAGCAACTACGATCCAAATATATGATCCCGGCAATTTTTTATCTGAACTTTAAAAACCGACTGATTGATTTAAGAACCCCCGTCCGGGCCCCGGGGTAGAATTTGGCAGAGCATGGCTTGCTAATGAAAGGCGATCCAAAAAAAAAAAGTCCCCCTCGCAATCATCAGCTAATATGAAGGGTAGTATTTTAGTCCCGAAAATAGAGGCGAGCTCTGGCAATCGTGTCGGGGACCTTCCCCAGCCCCTTTGACGCCCCCCTCGACGACGCCGACGACAATGCCACCACGCCCGATGCCGAAGCCCCTGACGACCGCGACGTGAAAAACCCCCCTTTTTCCCCCCCCACCCGTGGTTTATTTTGACCAGAGCCCCCCCCCCTTCCCTAGGCTAGAGGGTGTTTTATGATCAAAAGGGGTGACTTCCTTAATCCAAAAAAACAAACAAAAAAAAATTGATTCAAGAAACACAAAGTTTTATTTTAATACAAACCCCGATTTTATCGGCCCGTCTTTTAGGGCCCTTTTAGATAGGGGGAATTGAACACGCTGATCGGGCTGCTAAGGAATGCTTCCCAGCGCGCGCGTTGATTTCAATCTATTTTACCGTTCCAGCAGTGCGATTCTGTAAAAAGCGCCTATGATAGCGATAGGATCACGGTTGATATGAAATATAAATCGTTAAAAATTATCTTTTATCGACCTGATTCTGTAAAAAGTCGCACGGCCCATTTATCGATTTGATAGAAGCATAGCGATTTTTTTATCCGTTATCATACGATCGTACCGTAACGAACGTTAAAAAAATTTTTTACAGAACAGGCAACACGCAAAATTTCGCAAAAAGGCCGGTTAACGATCGTTTCTTCCATAACGATTTTACAGAATCAGACCGCAGGTGTCAAGAGGGGATTAAAGCAACTTTTGTTGGTTTTGGACAAGAATTGGGATATGGTGCAACCGTGAAAAATGAAAATTTTGCGTAGTGTGAGCCCACAGATAATAAAATTCGTCCAAGTCTCTGTTCCTTAGAAAAATGTGGTATTTTTCAGAAATCGTGGGCCACACACGTCAAACTCAAGGATATCGCTTAACCAGAGAAAAAGTTTTTTTCCATTTGGAAACATTATGGCCCTTTTAAAAATATTGAAGGTACAGGGGCGTAAGCTACCTCAAACCTTTGAAAAAAAAATTTTTTTGCTATCAACTTTTTCGATGCCACTTTGCATGTCAACCAATATCAACTACCTATTAGCATATCAAACGTTTTTGATTTGCGTACAAATGTGAAACTAGTAAAGGGTTCCCACTTTGCATGTTACCAATTATAATTTCCCTACTTAGATATCAAACTTTTCTTGTTTTGCTATCAACTGTGAACCTATTAAGGGTTTCCCAAATTTTGCATGTCAACCAATTAGAAAAAGGTTATTTACATACAAAATTTGTGTTATAATTTAAAAACCTATGTTTTACATGTAAACCAAAAATTTAATTTGGTTCTTTAATTTAAGCTTTTTAATTTTTTTGTATTATTAATTTTTACGGATGATCATAATAGTAAATTAGCAAATTAAGAAGATTAATATTGATCATTTTTAAGAGACAGTATTAACTAAGGGAAGCATCTAGAAAAACGCTAGCTATTTTAAGGTTTTGTAAGGTACAGTGCTCCTCCCATTTTTAGTGCAGTGCTAATCCCTCAAAGAAACTAAATTTTCAAACAGGGCCCACTCATGTACCAATTTACCTTCGTCCAACTTTGGACCACCACCAAGGAATGTATCTCGACGTTTAAATAAAAACAAAACTAACAATGTGGTCCCGCGACACATTTAAAATTTTTTCTATTTTATTGAATGGAGGGGAGCCTCTGTTCGGCATCGCTGTCCCGGGGTCTGAGGCGCACGCCCAGCGAAATTTGGGGATGACAGGTTTACAAGACCACTTATTTCCCCCGAATGAAGAGCGGCGGAATAAGCACTGCACTCAAAAGGTGAGGAGCACTATACAGAACCCAAAATTGGCCGTGAAATAGCTACACAAATACGTAGTTTACTGAAAATAATTTCTTTCAAAGAATCTTTTAAAGAGTATGGGGCACGCCCCGACAATCGTTGGTTTTGCCAAAAGGGAAAACCCTGTAGTGGACAGGGGGGGAGACACAAGTTGACAGAATAGTCCGCCTGAACGGGGGAGCCAGTAAAAGGGTATATCTTGTTTTGGTAGGAAGCTGCGTCGTAGAAACGAGCGAGTGCATGTCAAAAGGTAAGGGGCGAGTTAAAACCCGAATCCAGGACAAAGGGCTTAATTAGATTTTTTTTGGAACGAAGGCCACAAGTTAAGCGTTCGAGTATTTAATTTTCCGATTTCAAAGAATTGAAAGCTACCCCGAATGTTTCTGAGGGACCCTAGGTGTATTTTGCAAACGGATTCTTTTGGGCAGGGGCAGTTTGGGGAAAGGGAGTTTGGGAGGAGGGTTGCCGCGAAGGGGGGGTTGAGGGGCCCGGACGGACGGAGGACTGTTAGTCGTAGAGTCGTAGACGGGCAGGGAGCCTTTATTTGGGCGAGTCCTTTTATGGGCGAGTATATTGAAGTGTTAATTGTGAAAGGGAGTCCTTTATTGGACGATCCTTTGGGGGACAAGTAATTTCAATAATTATCATTTTTTATTAACGTCGAGTGTCAAAACGAAACAGTTTTAAAAAGGTCTTGTAAAACGACCAATATTCAATAATTTTATTGTCATTGACGTTTTAGTGGCAGGGGAAAGTTCAAACGGTCTTGTAAAAAAGACCAATATTCAATAAACATGTTTTTTAAGTCGACTGTCAGCGAACAGTTCAAAAGGGCTTTTAAAAACGACCTAAAATTCAACTAATTATCATTGTTTATTAACGTCGAGTTCACGAAACAGTTCAAAACGGTCTTGTAAAACGACTAATATTAACTAATTACAGTTCTTAACGCGAGTGTCAGCGAAAAGTTCAAAAAAAGGGTTTTTAAAACGACCTAAATTTAGTAATTATCATTGTTTATTAACTTTGAGTGTCAGCGAAAAAGTTCAAACGGCTTGTAAAAGACCTAATATTCAAATAATTATATTGTTATTAAGTCGAGGTCAGCGAGCAGTTAAACGGTCTTGTAAAACGACCTAATATTCAAAATATTTCATTGTTCTACGTCGAGTGTCAGCGAAAAAATTCAAACGGTTTGTTTTAAAAGGGCCTAATTTCAACTAATTTCATTGTTTTATTAACGTCGAGTGTCGCGAAAAAGTTCAAACGGTCTGAAAACGCCTAAAATTTAACTAATTATTTTTTTTGT